>PVJO010008125.1:0-77089 GCA_004026905.1 Hystrix cristata | reverse complement strand
AGGCAACAGGGGAGAGAGGGGAATGGGAAAATATGGAAAATGATGAATGAACCTGCTGTAAATAGGGAGGGAGGGTGCAGAGGGGAGGGGGAAGAGGGGGGAGAACCAAGATACATCATGTATAGGTACAGAATTAATGTAATGAATGTGACCATTGTATGTAGAATGTACCAATACATGTTCTTGGTTTAAAATAAAAAAAAAAAAAAAAGAAAGAAAAGATCTTGCTGTGTAGTCCAGACTGGCCTTTAACTTGCATTTTTCTCCAGTCTCCCAAGGGCTGGGATTACAGGCATATGCCGCCATGTCTGGCTGCTTTATCAGCTTATTGTTTGTTTTTAAAAAGAAAATGAAATCAAAGCACAGGTGCTGGTGATTTGGGATAAAACCCAAATTTTATGAGTTTATTCTAATTGAATTCAAAACAGAAATCATTCTTGGTGCCGAAGAAGTCTCATAATAGTCACAAACAGAAACTCCTGAACCCTTGAGGGAAATAGTCCCTAAATCTCAGCAGTCTAGAGAGAATGGCAAACTTGACTAAGGCTGCTGATTCGGCCCTCACAGGCCATAGTCAATCAAGCTCAAATCAACTAGATTCTCCATCCACCCACCCCAGCCTTTCAGAAGGGCCCCAACTCCATGAGTCAGAGGCCAGGCAAAGGGCCTCCAGGAAAGACAGGGTTATGTAGACAACCAAACAAGCTCCAAGCTTTTCTCTGAGCCCAAATATTCTGAATTTTTTTTCCCCAACAGAATCCAAATTACCAAAAAAAAAAAAAAAAAAACAAACCCAAAGAATCCAAATTATCTGGGAATGGTCTCACTTCTTGTTGATACTCTAGAGATGCATGCTTTTTTAACATGGAAGCAGAACACCCAATAAATAAACCATAATGCAATAAATTAAATTTGTATCACTTCCTCTATCTCCTAGTGTGAAAGAAGCTCCTGTTCTTACTCTTTCAAGGTTTATATTTCAAGACAAAATTTCAGCATAATTTAGAAAGTTTCCTTTTCTATAGAGTCATTTTGCTGTTTTTGAGATATTGTACAAATAACTCCCATACATTGCGTTAGGTGGGTGAATAATCTATCTTTCAGTGAAAAGTGTAAGTTCCCTTTAGAAGGAATCATTTATTTCTCAGTATCCCCAAGGTAAAAACCTCCAAAAATAAAAGCTAGGACTGTTCTTCTCTCTGGGTTTTCTGACACCATATTTATAAAATAAATTCTCTAAATCAAATGTTCTTCAACATATGGTTTTAGAGGTTTGCGCCCTTCACTTTCTAAAGAAGAAAGATATTCTGAAATGTTTTTTCACTCTTTCAATCATTTATTCACTAGACAGTCATTGAGTGCACAGGACTTCAGAGCACTCTGCTAGCTTTATTATAAAAGATGGAGATGGATACAAAGATAAATGAAAATCAGGAGTTTAGAGGCATAATCCATAAAGCAAGAACTAAATATAGGGTGCAACCAGGAGGAACCAGTACAATTCTTTAATCTGGTTGCATATAGAAGTCACTTAAGAAACTGATTAAAAATAAAGACTGACATCTGCTGAATTTGAGGGGCCTAGGAACTGAGAATTTGTATTTTTACAAAGAGTGTCAATAATTCTGAGACTCAACCAGATACAGGAACAATAAAGGTTATTCTAGTGTCTAGAAATCCCACATAACCCCTACCATGACCACTAAAAACCATTTTTCTTCATGGTCATGATCCAAATTAGCACCCCTGACTCCCTTGTCTGCAAAATCAGAAAGCCAGCCTGCAAAGAAATAGACTGACTTGCCCAAAGAGAATCTCCAGGAAGAGCTGTACCTTTGACTAGAAAGTCAAATGTTTCTAGCTGGCATGATGCTCTTAGGAAGCCAGAAACTTATTCCAGAAGCACATAAGACTTTTGCACAAACTCACAGTCCATCAGAGCTAGATGGAACTTTCTAGATTAGAGTTCGCAAACTCAAGCAGTTGCAGGACTTGAATGGTAATATAAATGACTCAAGTGAGCAGAAGGGGCCAGAGATAAAGAGAAAGGGAACATCCCAATATAGGAGCACCTGCTCCTCATTTCTATCTGGTACTTGCCATAAACCATGTGGCAAGCCTGGATGGAATCTAAAAGGACAGAAGAAGGCAGGCCTGCTGCTGCTACTTACTGCTTGTTGCTTCCTGCCTGCCATGCCATGAACTGTTTCTCCTCTGCCATGCTGCCCTGCCTTGGAGCCAGGTGATTATGGACTGAAACCTCTACAAACTGTAAGCTGAAATAAACCTTTCCTCTTTTTTTAGGTGTTGGGTCTTTTGGCTCAGCAACAAGAAAATAACTAAGACAAGGATCCTGAAGACTACATTGGGTCCACCTGAATAAACCAAGATTATCTCCATCTCAAGATACTTAATCTCACCCACAAAATTCCTACCATCATATAAATTAGCATATTCCTGGTTCTGGGGATTGGGAATGTAGACATGTTAAGACGAAGTGCATTTTTTTTTTTTTTGCGTGACAAAGTCTTTACCTTTACTTGTAAATGATTATCAGAATACCAAACAATAACAAGTAACAAGCTCTTGAGTCCTATCATCTAATACATTGTTTTGTTTTTGTTTCTTTGAGACAGGGTCTCACTATGTAGCCCAAGCAGGCCTGGAACTCACCATGTAGTCTAGACTGACCTCAAACTCATGATCTCTTGCCTCAGCCTCCTAAGTGCTGGGATTACAGATATGAGCCACCACACCTGGCTCATCAAGTAATTTTGATTAAGGTAAATTAAGCACAGCCCAAAAAAGTAGTAGTCACTGTTCTAATCTTTCCTCAGGAGATACTGCTTCAAGGCTGGCTGCTGCTTCATACAAGTTACAAATAACTACTTACTACTTTTTCATAGACAAAGCCCCTAACCTTCAAGAAAGTATAAAGGGAAAAGGTTATTTAATCCCTCCCTTTCTTTAAAGAATTGTTTTTTCCCCTACTAAATCAAGAAAGAAAAAGTCAACACTGATATACATGTTGCTTGAGCTAAAAGGTATAGAAAAACGGACAACGTATATTCGTTAAATTTCTAAAAACTATGAAGTGAAAAGATGAAACTTTTGGAGAAAGTACTGTTTGTCCAAAGAAGAGAAGTATGCTACTCTCTAAAATATGAAGGGACCTATTATAAAGCATAAATAATTTAATGCATTTCATCAGTATAGAAATCAACTTTGCAAAAGCTTCATGTTCCATGAGATCATCTACAATCCAGTATCAATTTATGCAGTAGCTTTCATAGATTTCTGGCCAAATGTCACAGACAAAGGCCAAGACGTTATCCAGGTGGTCTTCCCTATTCTGCCAGGAACAGGTCTGGAGGACGGCCATCTTCCCTGGGGGTCCTCCACTGCACTGCACAGCTGCAGTGGGATCTTGGCACTAAAGTCTTTCTCCCTCTGCAGGAAGTACTGTTGAATTTCAACCTGAGCTTATTCTTTGGCCTGCTTCAGCCTCCAGTTCTTTCTGTTGTGAGCCCAGGACACTCCCACATCCCACTTCTCAGCCTGCAGCAGCTTACCGGATAGCTGTGGCTGCAGAGACTCACAGGCCTAAGTGAGCAGGCAACAGCACCTAGGATCAGCTGACCTGACATCCCTGAAGTCCATTATTCTGCCTGCCTTGCACCTCTATTATGGAGGTGTAATATGGAAATGTATTATGGAGGGATAATACCACTGCTTTTGAAGGAATTTTTAAGACAAAATGGGCCAAAGAGAGAACCAAGTATTGCAAAAATTTTGAAAATAATTGAGTTCAAATTCAACTTGTTCATATTTTTAATCTAAAACGAGAGAAATAAGGAAATAGAATGTGAGAGAAGTCATATGTCAGTCTGGAGAAATCCCACTTTATGAGTTTTGGTGGGAATGAGAACAGTCTTCCATTGTATGGGATAAACACGTTAATGCCGGCTTCCCCATCTCCCGTTTGCAGCTGAGGCCTATACCTGAGATATGCCTGCATCAGACAGAAACAGCCACATGGACTTGCAATTGAGAGCTGGTGGTACAGGAAGCAAGAGACAGGGTGCCTTCTCTCTTTGTCCTGGGCAAAGGCATAGGAAGTTTACTCAACTAAAATCACTAGTTTTAAGGGGAGCAAAGACATTTTTCCCTCCTCCTAGCTTTAAACTTGGTATATCACCCTTCAAATCATCCTATGAACTATCCGACATTTTATTTTTTACCAAGAACATGCATTGATACATTGTATACATCATGATCACATTTATCATGGTTATTTTGTACCTATACATGATGTATCTTGGTCCCCCACTCCTTCCCCACCCCTCCCTTCCATTCCCCCCTTTCCTTATTTACAGCAGGTTTATTTACATTTTTCCATTTTTTCCCTTTTCCCTTTCTTTCCCTTTTCCCTTCTTTCCTTTCCCTTTCCAGTTCTCCTTTCTTTTGAATATTATCTTTCTTTTACCTAGTATCTATTATGCCTCTATGTCTTTATGTAAACTTATAGTTTCTCAGAGAAACAATTTGATGTGTACTCATGAATGTCTGATTTATTTCACTTAAGAGTGTGTTCTCAAGGTGCATCCATTTACCTACAAATGACTCTAGTTCATCCTTTTTATGGCAGAGTAGTACTCCATTGTGTAGAAAAACCACATCTTCTCTAGCCATTCCTTAGTTGTTGGGCATTTGGGTTGTTTCCAAGATTTAGCTATGACAAACTGTGTTGCTATGAACATAATTGTGCATATACCTCTATGGCATGAGGTTTTCAATTCTTCTGGGAAGATACCAAGCAGAGGAATAGCTGGATCAAATGGAACCTCTCAATTTAGTTTTTTGAGGAGTCAAGTGCTGGCGGGGCTGTGGGAAAAAGGAAACTTCTCCACTGTTGGTGGGAATGTAGACTAGTGCAACCACTATGGAAATCAGTACCCGACATTTTAATAAACTCATTTTCTCCTTAACTGCATCACACCTGGTTCTGGTTGCTTACAAATAAGAACTCTGGTCAATCCAGAGAATATGTGACTACAAAAACAGTATAAAAGTTAAGGGGCCTGGGGTCAGCTTGGTCTGGTTCAAGCCCTGGATCTGCCACTTTTTAGGAGTGTAATTTGGCCAGGTTATTTAACTTATAAAGTTTCAATGTAATAATAATAATTTTGACCCTAATAGACGTGTGAGCACCAAACAAGAGATCACATGTAAAAGGACTTAGCCCAGTACATAGTGATAGTTCAGTAAGTAGCAGTTATTGTCAAATATTTTAATCTTACAGTTAGGACATTGGCAGAGAATGACAATTGTCCCCTGATACTCATTCTTCTTTCAGAATAGAATCTCCAATTTTTAGCTGGGCACTTGTCCACATGGGTGTTAAGCAGTGAATTTTAAATGTCCCTCAAAACTCATATGCTAGGTTTACTGGCAGCTGAATAGACATTTGGGGAAGTGATGGAATCATGAGGACTCTAAATTTATCAAGAAGATCAATCAATGCATGAGATCATAATCCGATGGCATTACTGAGAAGTGACGGAAATGGGGTAGGGCCTAGTTGAAGGCAGTGAATCATAGTCGAATGAAATTGGGGGCTATATTTGCTCCTGCCCCCTTCCTTTCTGTCCTTTCTGCCATGAAGCAAGCAACTCCTCCCATACACACATACCACACCCTCTTCCATGATGTTTCTGTGTAGCCACAGGCCTAAAAACAATGGATCCAGCTCATCATGGACTGAAACCTCTGAAACCATGAGCCAAAATAAATCTTTCCTCCTTTAAACTGTTTATCTCAGGCATTTTGTCACAGCCATGGAAAGCAGGCTAATACAATAGGATCACAAATACTCCACCCTACCTCCACACTGGAATTTAGATAGTCTTGTGTAAGTAGGTTCTGAGCAATAGGGAAGAAGTAGAAGTAACATCTGGGGAGTGTCCTTAAAGGGAGGATGAGTGCTCTACTTTGTCTGTTGTTTCTAACTGGAATGCACATAGGATAGCTGAAGCTTGAGCAGCTGTATTAGGCCATGTAGTGGAAACCATAATGGGCCTAGAAAATAGCTAAAATTGAAGAAATCTCTGAGAATCATGGAGCACTCTCAGAAACCCTGGATTCATTACCTTGTAGTCTTCATTACTTCAGCAAGAAATAAATTTTCATATCACTTAAGCCTGTGTTATTTTGAGTCTCCATAACTCACAGCTGAATCTAATCCTGCTGATACAGACACGAGCCTCTGGTTTACCATTCAATGCAGGAATCCCTTCTAGAACATCTAGGGCAGTGGTGGCAAACCTAGGCATGCATGCTGTGGTGGGCTGTTTGTTTTATCACTGAAAGCTCTAAAAGGTCTGCCATCACTGATCTTTGGCATCCCTAATGCTAAGCCATCCAACTTTATTTAAACACTTCCAGTTATGAAGTCTTCACTATCTCACAGGGAGTCAATTCCTATGTTTAAAAGTTGTTTTGGTATTATTCAGTCACTACATAAATCTATTGTTGCAGAAGACATATAACAATGGATTCATGTATTAAAAAATATGTAAAAAGTACAGAATTGTGCATTTCAAAGTACAGAATCCCACAATATTCCTCATTAACTCTCATAAATTTCCCCAGAACTAACCACAGTCAACAGTCCAGTGTGTGTCTTTCCAATCCCTTCTCAATGCAATTAGGTATAGTCAAAGGGGGATAGTAGTAGTGGAACTACAGAAAAAGTACAGATGAAAGATAATCCACTAAACTCAATAACCCATTAGATAAGGGAATAGCCGAATGGAGAAGATAAAGGAGTCCCCAAGGAAAGCAGAGTCAAGCTTGGTGAGACTGGCTAATAGTGCAATGGGCAGAAAGAAGGGCACAGTAGAGATCAGAAGAGGAAAAAGAAGAGAAGGAATGACAAGTCCAGTGTAAGACAGTTTCCTCTCTAAAAATTGGCTGAAGCCCAAGGCAGACAGCTAGATAGTCTGTGTCTCAGTCACTCTCATTGTCACTGGGACAAAATCCTCAACACTCACAACTTAAAGGAGGGTAGGTTTATTTTGCTCAATTTCAGTCATTTTAGTCCATATCTGGCATGCTTAGAAACAGCATGTGGAAGGGCCTGGGCAGAGCAAAGCTGCTCATGTCATGGCAGCCAGGAATCAGAAAGAGAAGGGAGGAGCCAGGAGAAAGGAGGGAGACACGCCCTACCCCAGTGACCTGCCTCTTCTGGCCAAACCCAACCTTCTAACAGCACACTTAGCTGCTGAACTCAGTAGTGGATGATCCCGCTGATGAGTACAGTGTCCCCATGATCCGATCACCTTCCACAAGCCATGCCTCTGAGCACACAAAGCCCTTGGGAGACATTCTGAATTAAACCATGTCAGGCTGGAAATGTTGGCTTGGAGTTTAAGGGTGTGAATGCAGCCTCATATACTGAGGCCAATAAGTAGATCACGAATGAGATGATCAGAGCACTGGGGATCAGGGTAAAAACGGGTTCAGAGGGAGGTTTTGGGGGGAACATCTTCCTTTAGAAAGAGTAAGAGAAAGGGGTTGTCTTAGTCACTTTCCTTGTTGCTGGGACAAAAATACATGAGACCCACAACTTAAAGGAGGAAAGGTTTATTTGGCTCACAGTTTGTGGGGATCCATAGTCAGCTGGTTCAAGGCAGGACAGCATGGCTGAGGGTCATGGCATAAGAATAGCTGCTTACTTGTGGCAGCAAGGAAGCAGAGAAGAAAAGGAGAAGCTGGAAAAGGAGATAAACCCTTCCAGGCTACATGCTCAGTTATGTCTCCTCTGACCAAAACCCCTCCTCCTAACAGCAAGTCAGCTATTCCATCTCCATAATCCAATCACCTTTCAAAAGCCCCACCTTTGAGCACATGGTGCTTTCTAGAGGGGGTTGGGGGGGTGATAGGGGACATCTAGATATAAGCTTTAACAGAGAGACTGGAATGTAAGTGGCCCGCAAAGGCCCAGGTGTTCAAAGTATGCTCCCCAGATTATGCTATTGGGAAGTTGTAGAACTTTAAGAAGAGGGGCTAGTGAACTTTTTTAATCATTGGGGATGTGTCCTTGAAGGGGATGGCAGGAAACTAGCCCCCTTCTTCCTCCTCTTCTTTCTCATCGCCACCAGGTAAGCAGCCTTGCTCTGCCACACACTCCCCACCAAGATAGGCTGCTTCACCACAGGCCCAAAACCAACAGGACCAATCAATTTAGGATGGAAACTTCCAAAACTGTGAACCGTATGAACTTTTTCACATTAATCATCTTAAGTATTGGTTACAGTAACAGAAAGCTAACTAATATAGAGTTGTGTTGCCTCAACCTAACAACAAAACACCCCAACTTGCTCCCACAGGCATCTTGTTAAAGAGACCAGATCAAGTAGGAGAGTGGAAACAAAGCAGAGAGGAGGGAAGCCTGTGTTCATACAGGATACAGACTTGAACATGTGGGAGGGGAAGAATCAAACAAAAGGAGAGAAGATTCTAGTTATCAAGGCTCAAAGGAACCCTGAGTTTATCACCTGATACACTCACTGGCCCTCTCAGCCTGACTTTATCTGTTCTTGAGAAGCCTCCTTCCTATGACTACCACCAACCTCTGAAAGCAACTTCCCTACAGTCCCTTTCCACACCTCTACAAGCACATGTACCAATACCAGAAGCCTGCTTGTCCAACAAAGACTACAGTATTTGGATGGACTCAAGACTTCCCTGCAAAACGAGACAAGTAAGCTGATATTTACGCTTTGAAGAAGCTTTAAAATGCAGGATCTTGGTTGATCTTTATTATCATGATATGAGACGGACATAACAGGTAGAACTATTGTATTGCTATTGTCTTTATAACATTCCTATTTTACAGGTAAGGAAACTAAAATACAGAGAAGATAAATGACTAGCTCAAGGTCATCTGCTGAAGTCCCCTGGCTCCTGGTCAGGCCCTCTCCTCTGTGCTATGAGATGCTAACTCATTCTTTCTGTGCTTGTGGGGCAAAATTTTAAATGACTGTACTACATGCAGACAGAGTTGTCAATAAGCTTGACACATCTTTGGAATAGTTCAGTAAATTCATTTTTACAGCATTTTGTATAAACATTAAATAAACTATCTTAGCAAGTTTTGCTTCAACTTTGGACTGTGGCAAAGTTCGCGCTTTCAGTCCCAATTTTGCGTGAGAGTAGACAACATCAGCAGTCGTATGTCAGTCTATTCAATGCATTTTTTTTATTTTATTTTAAACCAAGAACATGTACTGGTACATTTTACATATAATGGTTACATTCATCACATTTATTTTGTACCTGTACATGATGCATCTTGGTTCTACCCCATTGCCCACCCCTCCCCTCTGTTCCCTCCCTCTCTATTTACAGCAAGTTTATTCATAATTTTCCATATTTTCCCTTTCCCTTTTCTTTCCTTTGTTGCCTTTCTGCTTTTCCCCTTCTTTCTTTCTAGTACTCTTCTCCTTTGTATATTATCTTCCTTTTATATAATATCTATTACACCTCTTTGTCCTTATTTACAATTACGGTATCTCATATCAGAAAGACAATTCGATGTGTACTCATGAGTGTCTGATTTATTTCACTTAAAAGTATGTTCTCAAGGAACATCCATTTACATACAAATGACTCTAGTTTATCCTTTTTATGGCTGTGTAGTACTCCACTGTGTAGAAAAGCCACATTTTCTTTAGCCATTCACTGGTTGTTGGGCATTTAGGTTGTTTCCAAGACTTAGCTATAACAAACTGTGTTGCTATGAACATGGTTGTGCATACGTCCCTATGGTAGGACGATTTTAATTCTCCTAGGAAGATCCCCAGTAGGGGAATAGCTGGGTCAAATGGAACCTCCAGTTGTAGTTTTCTGAGGAATCTCCATATTGATTTCCACAGTGGCTGGACCAGTCTACATTCCCACCAACAGTGGAGGAGGGTTCCTTTTTCCCCGCAGCCCCTCCAGCATTTGTTATTGGTTGATTTTTCCATATACGCGGTTCAACATCACTAGTCATCCGAGAGATGCAAATCAAAACAACATTAAGATTCCACCTCACTCCAGAAAGAATCGTATGTCAGTCTAAACAGTCTAAATGAAGGGCGCCACAGCCCAGCTCCCTCCCACAAACACCCTGCTCCAGAGACCAGAGGCTGTGCTGTAACCTCAGGTCAAACTGAGCAGGCGCGATGTAGCCGACGGAGTGTGCTGCGTTTGAGTCAGTCCTTTCACTGTACCTCCAGCAGGCTTCATTTTCAGTACAAGTCTCTTTTTATGGTCTTGATACTTTGTATACACTATCTCACTGAAGCATCCCAGAAGCCCTGCAAAGTAGGTACTGTATTACTCTCAGTTTAGAGGCTAGAGAATCTAGCAAGTTACCCAAGGTTCTACATATGCAAATACCACAGCTGGAGTTCAAAGTTCCACGATCTGAGCTCTTTCAGCTGTTCCACTGAGCCTCCTGCCTCAGGGATGTGATGAGGGAAACGCAAATAAATCAATAATCTTCTTAGCATGTCCACAATGACCTTTTTAATTGAATCTATTTTTTCCTCAAAGAAAGCAAATAGCGATGAGTGAACAATTGGACAGACACTGCAGATATTATTGGGAACACCCTATACATGGTTTGGATCTCTGAAGATATGTCTTCCTATGTAAAAGGGAGACTACTAGACAAGAGGAAGGTGATGGGGGATAGAAAAGGCAAGTGTAATGCAGGGTAATGGGGAATGGACATGATCAAAAAATGTTATATGCATGCATGAAAATGTCACAATGAAATGCGATGTTTTGTAGAATTCATATATACTAATATATATGAAATAATACATACACAAATTATATATACATGAAGAAAGAAAAAAAGAGGTACTGGTCAATGCCAGTACCTAGGACGGGACCCTGGGAAACAGGACCCTGGGAAACAGCAGCAAGGAAGCAAGAGGAAAAGCAAGGAGATGGCACAGGCTCCAGGTACACAAAGGAGAACCTGTGTCTTTTCTTGCCATCACCAGCCTATTTAACACATGGCTTTCAGGTTTTTATTTTCCTACAATTATTTAAGCATTTTAAATATTTGTATTTAGAGCTAAAGGGAGAACCTCAAAAGTTCTGCCTTAAAACAATAACACAGTAAACTTGCTTTTCTCCTCTTCTTTCTAAAGTTTGCCCCGGGCTGCAGGTGTGAAAACACTTGGCTGCTGAGGCGCAGATGGCTCCTTTCCCCTACTGCTTGTAGGAAGAGGGTGACAGCCTCACATGACAGAGGCCCTCAGTTTCTCCACCCTCTGGGCCTACCAGGGCTTCACCTCACAGTTCTGAAACCTGGAACGACCCCTGAGCCCACATTTGCAGACCAGGGTGTGTGTACGTGAGTCCCTGCTCATGCTGCGATGAAAATGCAAAGCACCTACTATTTTCGGCCTGAGCATCTGCCAGGTCTGTGCAGCCAAGTGGGAGGAAAAGGCTTTCCACGCCCAAGCTGCCTGCAGGAAAACATGCAGAAAGCATTTGAGGAGGTCGGAACCTTCACACTTTGTGGAAACACAAGTTTCAGACACTATTTTAGTGATACCCCTCCAAAAATAGACATCTTTCCTATTACCCAAGCCCACTGGAAAGAGACACCATGTCAGGTTGTGTCTTCCACAGAAGCAGGGCTCAGAGCTCCCGGCCCCTGGCTTTCCCAGCACATACAGGAGCTAAGGGAGAAATCAGCACAGGGTGTATGGTGTGCACTATCTCAGGGGCCCAGCAGAGGCAACAACTGACTGCCAAAGCAAGACTTGGGGGAGCTATTTTCTTCCTTCCCAATTCAGATTTTAAGATATGGGTTAAGTCACTGACAGAATGACACCTCCAAAAGAAAGAATGAAGGTTACTGGATTCAAAGAGGACCCCCCCTCTCAGAAACAACTATAACACATAGGCCAACAGCGTGCCCTGGCTGCCTTTAATTACTGTAGGTTGGCTGACCTCAAATGTTTTGCTTGGGGTCCTGCTGACCCAGCCTGCCCCTGGAAGGTTGTGTGTGTCCCCATAAAAGGGTGCAAAACGCACTATTTAAGCAAGGAGATGGCCCAAGCCAGGCCATGATGCACCTGTACAAACCCTAGTGCCACGTGAGCACCAGCAATGAGAGGTGTATGCTACTCCCAGTGGTGCTTTGCTCCCAACAGAAACCTGGGAGTCAGTTTGGCAAAACAGAAACCCAGTCTGGGCCAGGCCAATCAGCTGCCAGTAAAAGGGAAGGGAAACTATGGGTGGGGATGAGAAGCAGCAGAGAGCATTTCAGGCTCCCACAAAGAAAATGCTGGCAGCTTTGTGCCTTGCCCACATCTCCACACTGCCCTCAGCACATTCTGCTGCCCCCAGGCCAGCACTCTCCCAGCAAGCACTGCAATTCCCCAGTGGCCCTTCTTGGGCTATAGATCTTTGCCTTGCTCAACCGAGGCAAGTCATGAAACATTCAGTAACCCAGAGAGCACCATGATGGAACTGGCTCAGAGCCTGGTTCTCGTGACTTCCAGCCCAGTGTCTTTCCCATGGGATGGTAGATGGCCCGCCTGTCTCTTTAGCTCTGAAGAGTGATGTTGACAGAAATATTCCCAGGACCTCTCATCAGTTCTTTGAGTTGACTGCAATTCTACCTGCAAGGACACATGGTGAGGTGAAGGCGAGCCTTTTGCTTGTGCTCCTTGACGTCCAGAGGAGAGAGCACCTTCCCTCTCCATAGGCAAGGCTAAGCAAGAGGCCTGAAGTGACTAAGCCAAAGGTCACACAGCAGTTGGTGCCGAAGGTGAAAGGAGACGGACAACCACAGTATTACCTGGCTCGCGGTGAGCCTCATCCCTCACTGGGTCACCCTGCAGACAATGGGTGTCCATCTGATACTCCACCTTCCCTGAAACTCTGAAATATCCCAACCAAGTCACCTTGCTCTCCTCAACCTAATATGCTCTAGAAAAATTCACCATCCCAGCCTTTACAGGGGGCCAGCCAGCTGGTGCAGTAAGGAGATTCTAAGGGCAGGAGTCAGACTTTTTAGCTTCTTGCCTAGCTCACCTTAAGTGACCTCAAAGTTTTAACCTAAATAAATGTCACCAGGGCTAAGGAGTTTCAGGGCAGGCTAGGACAGGAGTCTGGCATGTCTCAGGAAGCTGTGTCCTGCCTCTGGAAGAAGGCACTATGCTCACAGCTGTACACTGGACCCTGCCCATGGACCCAGACGCCCTCTGCTTGTTTCTGACCAGCACCAAGCTCCTTGGCCCTCATGTGTGGCAGGTCACTGGAAGCGTCTCGAAATACTGACCAAAATCTGCTGCGTGACACGTTCACCCTGGCTGTCTAGCTGCTTTGCATGCCTATGGGGCAAGCAGGCTATTTTTGAGTAGATTTCATAACCCCCTTTGTAGCTGCTATGGCTGCTGACTGCACATGTTTCCAGCTCCGCTCCTGTCGTGAGAATGTTGACAGAGACAGCACGTTGTCAGAGAATGGAGAGAAAGCAGGACTGAGAGATTAGAAGCATAATTTCCCTGTCTAGATGCAGTTCGTAGAGCCAGCATCTGCTCCAATCAGGGTCCCAGGGATTCAGCAAGTTGTGCCAATAACTCCCTGAACCATTTATCCCACACCTCCTCCTCTGAGAAGCCTCTAAGGCAGTGGTAAGGGGCAAGCAGGACCCTCTGACATCCTTCTTGAGAATAAACCGGGGCGTGGGATTTCCAAGTGCTGTATAGGAAGACAATCAAAATATCAGAAAAATCTGTGAGAGTCTGCATATCTGGTAGTGTTCATCTTTATCAATCACTACACTGATTGCTTATTTATTGGTCTTAGTTTGTCTGTTTTGTTTTGCTTTGTTGGGGGGGGTTATTTTATTATTTGATACAGGGTCTTTCTGTGTAGCCCAGACTGGCCTCAAACTCTTGCTTCTCCTGCCTCAGTCTCTCAGGTGCTGGAATTACAAGCATGCACCCCATTGCCTGGCTTTCTCAGTCAGTTTCCTTCTCCTCTGCTTACCTCCTGACTCCTGTCAGCCTGGTAACAAGTTAGCTTCTTGTTGTTATTGTGGTTGTTGTTGTTGTCTTATTTAATCCATCCCTTTGGTCCTCTTTTCCCCCCTTTTCCCCTTGTGCTCAGGTTCTGTCAGAAAGCACTGTTAACTGTTACATTCAATTTTCAATACTGAGCCCCAGCACAGGTGAACACCTCTCCCCACCAATCCTCCTTTTGAACCTTTGATTCTACTTTTTATGTGTTCCTTTCACCCGCCTCTTTTCCTCTGTTCCCTTCATTGCCTGCATTATGATCAGCTATGAGAAGCTATACCATGGTTAGATCTATGCCTCACCCTTGTTTGCATCACAGCCTCCTTGGATAGTGTTTGTAGTAAAAATGATACCATGCTATCTCTCTCCCCCAGCTACTTAAAGAAAATCTTCAATTCCTAAAATTTTACCCTTTCCTCCTCCTCTTAAAGAGAAGTATTCTTACATTCTAGAAAAGAGGCAAAAGGACCTACACAGTAAAAATAAGGAGAGAGTGGGGACAGAAGAGAATGGAGAGAACTGTAAGATGGTGTGTGAGAGGGCCCACAGGGGCTTCCAGAAGCGAGATGATTGGAAAGAGGAGACAAGTGAGATGCACCCGCGTGGCCCATGAAATGGATCCTGTTTCATGTTCTCAGAGAGACTCTCATTAACAGTGATTCTAACTGCATCTCTGCAGAACCACACTTCTTTAGGTACGGTTCCATGAAAAATTAAGTCATATCCCCCTACTGTCCAAAACCAGGGAAGAAAATGTTTTCAGCTTCTTGTGAGACAGGAGATTAGGCCATGGCAAAGAAGGCTGGGGAAACAGACTGACCCATTTGTTACAAGATCCCAGGACACACGCACAGAATATTTCCCAAACCCCTGTGTGTAGACTTCTCCTGAGCACTCAAACGAGTTTTCAACGGGATGGCCTAGACCTGATGTCAGCCTGAGGCATGGGATCCTAGCACTGCTTCTCAGCACCTGAAGAAAGTTCTTGTGAGTTTCCTTGATATTTGGACAGTATAAAAGGACAAAGATGCCATGAAGAGCTCACTATCATGACTTTCCTCATGATAGCCCACCCTGTGTCCTCCAGGGTGTACTTTTGTCTTGCTTTTTCCTCTTTTACTCAGCCCAAGCTCACTGTGCAGAGCCAGTTTCTCCCTCACTCTTCATTTCACTTTCTCAAATAAACTTTGTCACTACTTTTCCGCTTTTTTCATTCAATTCCTCGTTTGAGATAAGAACCTGGAATCCAATTCCAGAAGGAAAAGTGAGCAACTCAAAACCCAGTAACCTTTATTTGCCGAGCCACTTTTAAAGGAGATTACCCAGTAACACTTGGTAACTTTTGTATAGGAAGAAAATCATCCATTTGAAGGCATGGTGCCCAGGGTTGCTCCCTTGAGTTTTTGATTCCTAGCTCCCTACTTTCACCCTCCCTACACAGACTGAAAGTGGAGAAAGAGGATCTTTGAGGGCAGGGAGGGTTTCTGATCTACAGTGGTGGGCCCAAAGAGGTGCACAATAAATGGCAATTGAATGGAACTGAGAATTCAAGAGCTGAAATGTTTGTACATCATGAGTAGATGCTCACAAAATTATGTCATGCAATAAAAAGGATGTCCCGCTATGTATATCATCTAACCCCAATTTTCAAAAAAGAAGTATGAATATATACATTTAAAAATATAGCAGTAGGGTTATGAATTTTTTTAATTTCCAGTCTACGTATTGTTTAAATGTTCTATAATAATTATGGTGGTACCTTGAGAAAAACACTTTAAAGAGGCAATAAAATTAAGTTCTGATGTAACTGGATAAGATAAGGTCTTTTTCAGAGAAAGAAACAGTCTAAACATAGACCTGAGGACTCACCAGGGAGAAAATATTGAAGAAACACTCCCTATATTCTCCATGGTTGTCTTCCTGGCAATATTAGAACATTCTGTGCTGGTGAGCAAGTAGGTTTACAAGAGAGAACAGATGTACTCTCCCTTCGGGAAAGAAAACATCTCTTGTTATTAATTACATAGTCTAAACGTCTCCAAATCTGAAGAAATATCCCTCTTCAAAACAACCCTAGCAATTTTTTTTATCTTTCTTGACATTATCATTCTCCACCTTACACAGCATCAACGGTAGGGAAGATGACTGAAATGGAAATCAAAAGATATAACTCAGGATGTGGCCATACCACTTATTAGCTCAAAGTAAGTCATTTATCCTTTTCAAATCTTACTTTACTTGCCATTCAAAGAATGTTGTACAAGGGTAATGAAAAGAAAAGGGAAAAAAATCAAACCAAGAAAAGAACCAATCAGCTCCTTATAAAGACTGACATTGCTTTTGTTTTAGAACATCAGTTTGACTCTATATTTCCAGACTTCCATTTGGGTTGCTACCCAGCACCCAACCACTCTTTCTACTAGTTCACTGGTCTTACTTTTGGAGACTACCGCATTACACTTGAGTGTGACTGGCCCTCCCACTATGGACATCAAAGGGACTAAATCTTCAAACTGAACCTCAGTCAATCAAAAGCATTTTCCTAGCTGGAATCTGGAGAGAGTAAGCCAACATCACAGAGGCACCTGAACATTTTACTCACCTTGGCCCCAGCAGCAATGAGAAGTTTCTAAGGCTTCACTCTCCAACACTCCCTTAATTCCCATCTGCTCTCTAAACTTGAACATTAAAACTGCTTTGGAAGCTCTACTCTGATTATACAACTGTCCTTGAATGGTAAGTAAAGTGCAATCTGAAAAGGAAAAACAACTTGTCTCATGCCCCTGAGCTAGTCAGTGGTAAGCCCAGGCCTCTTGATTTAAATATCCTTTCAACTAATTCCTTATTTCTGCCTAAGATAGCCAGAGATGATTTCTATAGTTACAACCTAGAACCCTGGCTGATTCACTGGGCAGAAATAGAAACATGGTAAGTCTCATAGTTCTCGTAGGTGAAAAAGAGAATGTAGACCATTTCCTCACAAGAGACAATGCTTTCTTGGAACTACATTCAACAAGTAATCCATAGCACAATAGATTATGTCCCTATGATGATCAGACACTCTTTGAAAGCCAAAAACTTAGTGTTTCATACTTTGTTTACCTATCATTTTGCCACAGTAACACCTGGTATGTCTTTGCTGACTAAGGGATAAATGAATGAGGTCATTTTCTAGAAATGTTTCTCAGCTGACATTCTCCTTCTTCATCTAGAAAGGACAAAGTACTTTCATAATAATATCTAAGACCTTCTGCTCCTTCAACTCCCATACCTACCCATAAGCATTAGCAAGATCCCACATGATTACCCACACAATGAGCACTTTCCCTATCTCCTGATTCTGCACTCTTCCACTCCATCAGCAAGTACACAACCTCTCAGAAATTATCCTTTGTGCGACTGTTTCATCCATTCCACTACTGTTGTCCAAAGCCAAATGTGGAAGAGGACCTGTGTGAGTACAAAGTCTGGAACTTATCTTTGACAACCACATGGATGGTATCTTGAAGGTTCAAATCAAAAAGAGTCAACAGGCAAAAAGGCAGACCAGGGCTAAGCCCACTGCTCCCTCAGCCCAGAAGCCCTTTCTCTGTACTCTGGATAATTTAGTAACTAGACAGTACATGATTTTGAATGTCACCCACATAATTTCACTTGATTACAGTAACCAGTCAGCCCTAAGATAGAGAAGCTTGATAATTGTTCAGTGGAGCCTGTCAACTGCATCTACAGGAGACAGGTGCTCAAGTTATCATTCTGCTAAGATCTTGCCTCTTCCCAATCCCATTGCTTGAATAAGTTTCTCCTTCTATATTATCATGTCAAGAAAATTCCCATTTTCTTAAACTCATTTAAACCATTGAGATTAAACACTGGACCAATACTCCAACAATACATTCCACAAGGTTATTGTTCCTTAGGAGAGCTGGGCAGTGACAATGAATTAGTAACTTCTTTCATGCTAGATAAGTCAGTGCCTAGAGTCCCTGGGAGGCATGAGATTCCTGATATAGTTATACTTCTTCAGCTATCAGCAAAAGCTAGACTATGGAAATAGCACTCTGTGAAAAGTATTGTCACATTCTCCTGCTGCTGCTCAGTTTCTTGGTCAAGCCATGTGCAAGTGGAAAGGCAACTTTCACGAATATAATTCAAAAGTAAGAACAAGACTCTGGTGTCCTAACAGGGCTGGAACCACCCATAACAGCACTGCTTCATACCAAGCCATGCAAAGAAGCAAGTCCTACTCACGCCAGAGGCGTATCTGCATAATGTAGTTAACATGTTCCCATTGCCCCTGATATAAAGGCTTTTAGTCATCGCGGAGTGGTGAAGGAAGTACGGATGCAATGCATCTTGGAAGGAACTGTATTTCACTGTCTTCCTATTATAAGGAAATGTAAAAATATGTTCTAACAGCATCAGCAAAGCAAAGAATTCATCTCAGCTCATTAGCTTTTCCATGGATGGCTAGGCAGATTCCTTTCCCACTTCAACACAGCAAGGGACTCATTGTGTTGAGCCTTGCTCACCGAGTCAAGGTAGACCTCCAGGAAAATAGGCCAGCTAATGTGCAAAGAGAGGGGGCAAGTGGAGAAGGGCCACGGGCTACCCTGCTTAGCCTCGAGGGTGCACCCCTTTGCTTTCCCCATTAAGCATTGATTTAAACTGATATTAACATGTCTGACTTTGGTTCAAGGACTAGGATTTTGTGAAAGAGCCTGAGCTGAGGCTATTTTAAGCATATAATAATGAAAACTAGAGCTACTTTTCATCTATCATCTCTCAATCTCCCAGGAAAGGAGAAAAGGATGAGAACATACTCTTTTGGCCTCCAAAGGCTATTACTTTCAGATTTCCAGACATTTCTCTCAGTGATATTTTTCCACCAAACAAAACTTCTAAAAAGAAAGAATGGAGATGGGGTGACTTACACTGAACAAGGGGCAACTGTACAAATGTTGACCTAGGTGAGCTCTCAGATGTCTGGGAAGTCAGGCAAATGTGTGCAAAGACTCAGTGATCATGTCAATTTTTTGCTGGAGCCAGAAGATGACAGATGTCTCGGGACAGCATTTGGGTGGTTGCTCCCATTTCTTCTCAAAAAGGAATCACAGTGAAAAGGCTAAACAGCACTTTAAGTGCAGTGTTTGACAGGGTTGGGAATGGAGAGGAAGGAGGAGGAAGAAACAAAATCATACACCTGAACACAGTTGGGAACTGCCTGTCACCATGACCACTTTCCTACTTGCCCACACACATCACTATAATAACAGGTTAGCTGGCTGGAACAAAAGACAAACCAAAAAGTGGTATCCAATGAGAATTTTGACCAGAAAATACTTCACATAGAAATTTCCTTCTTTAAGAGCTCTATCAGGCTCTGCCATCCTCAGAGAATCTCAGTATTTTTGTCATAATCCTAAAATCGATTGGCAACAGGCACTTGAAGCTCTCCCAGGGATGAGAAGTGCTTGGTTTGCTCACCCTTCCATCTTCACCAAGTTTTGATTTTCTAAAACACTGTCCTGTTTTAAAGGTGATTTCAGAAAGTACTTCAATTCTTTTCAAGCCTGATCCTCTCTCTGTGTCGTATAAATACACACATAGCACCCTGTTCAAACGGCAAAGTAGGGGAAAGAGGCGGAGATTATGGAGCAGGAGGGAGGCAGTCTCTCTTTCAATGCTTTTTTGCTGTCCTTCACCCTGTAGCCATGACATTCTCAAAGTTACATGAAACTCATTGCAGCTCTTCCCAAAAGCATGATGGTGACACTTTAGCTCAAAGAGTCCAGTTTTGAGGAATATCCTTCTGGAACCAAGGCTCTGAATTTTTGTATCTCAGTTTGATTATTTCCAAAAATAAGCATTAAAGCAATATAGGAGGCCCTTACTCTTTTATTAACTCACCTCACACTCTCTCTCTTTTTCTCTCTCTCTCTCTCTCTGAAAGAGAGTTTCTCATGAAACTCAAGCTGGGGGAAGTTTACTGTTTTTAGTTAAGGCCACATAAACAACAGACGGCAGAGCTGGGCTTAGATCCAGGCCTTTCACCCCTTTCTTCCATATCGCAGCTGCCATGTAATAGAATAATCAAGTACAGCAAATCTTAAAGAGCAGCAAACAACACATTATACTACAGGATTGCCTTCTGCACCTGAGGACCAACTCCCGGGGCCAAGCCTGGAAGACTGCAGAGCCCAACCTGAAGAGACAGCTGCCACACTAGTGTCCGTAAGAATGTGATCCTTACAGGATCCTTACTTCGGGATCCTACATATTCACTTTCTTATCCACCTCCCACACACTCCTCCCAGTTCATCACCCCTTCCACCGTCTTCCAGGGAGAGGCACCTAGAGTGGAAAGAGCTCTAGTTCCACTCCCTCCATGTGACTGACAGAGCCTCAGTTTCCTTGACTGGAAGACATATTACTTAAATGTTTAATAAGGTAAGGTAAGGTAAGGTAAGCATTATGGTGCATGAAAAGGGAAGGAAGTATGCATTCTGGCCACAGGAGTAGAGCTGACTTCCACCCACATCGGGATTCAGGCAGATCCCTTAGGAAATCCTCTCACACTTTCCTGAACCTTTTATATGCCATCTTTATGCCATTCACTTGACAACCTGCCTGTGTCACCAAGTATTGGTATTAACTCTCCTCTTCTCAACTTCACACATCAGGGGCTTTCATTTCCCCAGTTAGACTGTGAGCTCTAGAGAGCAGAGACTATATACTGTATTTCCCAGTTTCCACCTTACCATCTGCCCACTGTGATCCTCACCAAAAATGTTCTGTCTAAATAAACTACACAATCTGGCCAGTTCTTTGGTGGTCAGCATCTACCTTTACTCCTTCCAAGTTTCAAAGAGGGAATTAAGTTTGTGGAAAAAGTAGAGGATAAGGGATGACTTATAGGGAAACTGAGGCAAGCCTGAATTGTAAGAAACCAGAAAGAAAAGATGCTCTCATACTGAAAAGGCCTCTGATTGACACTGGGAAATGATCTCGGGGGACTTAGCAGAAAGTGATGGAGACCGATGGAAGCAATGGGAATTTTGAATCCAAATGAGGACAGAAACAAACAGGTTATGTTGTTTCTCAGTCCTTTCATCTCTTCCCACAATTTCCTCACATAAAGCAAGGGGACAAAGAAGCACAAGGACACCAATCCCAACCCAAAAAGAAAACAAACAAGTCAGGAATTCAGCCAGAGGCAAGCTCTGGATGGAGGGAGGAGGAGAGGGTGGATAGTAAAACAGCTGGGATCCTCCTCCCTGCTTACTGTTCTGCCCTTCCCTGGGGTTCTGGGTGGCTGGAAATCCTGTTAACCCCATTCCCAGGTCTTGTAGCGTGCAGAGGAGAGAGCCCCAGTGTGTTAATATGGTGATGTGGGAAAGGGAAGAGCTGCCCTACACACACCCACAGTTACTATGAAACCTTTGGACAGGAGCCAGGAAGAAGTATCTTTACAGGAGTGCAGTGACTAAGACTTCAGGTTACTTGCCAGACATAATTGGCTCTGCTTCCTGTTTTAAATCTATAATCTGGATAATTACCAGGTCTTATTAAATTCTTCCTTGTTGGCTGGAGTCTTGGGCTTTCCCAGCTGAATTTTGGTTTCACCGACACTGTTAAAAAAGAAATTCGAGGCGTGCGTGCTCCCTCCTCCGGAGAAGCGTGCAGGCACGTACTCTGCTACGCCCGACCCCGCGGCTGGCCGTCTCTCCAGGGCTCCCGGGTACGCGAGGCCCAGGAAGGCGGACAGCTGCAGCGTCCCGGGCAGGCGCTCGATGAACTCGCGCGAGCTGTCCCAGGTCATCTTCTGCAACCGCAGCCCGCGCGTCCTGCTGCCTGTGTAACTCACCTTCCACGGCGGCGAGCCGCAGCCCTACCGGACGCTGCCGCCCGGCGCCGACCTGCGCAGCCACAGCTACCGAGGTCACCTTTGGCTCTTCAGAGGTGCAGGGACACGCGACGGGCTTCTGGTTAACCAGACCGAGTTATTTGTGCCGTCTCTGAATGTTGACGGGCAGCCTATTTGGCCAACATCACACTGCCAGTGTACACCCTGAAGGAACGATGCCTCCAAGTTGTCCGGAGCCTCGTGAAGCCCGAGAACCACTGGAGACTGGACATCGTCAGGTCGCTCTACGAGGTCTGGAGAACCACCCGAACGTGCAGAAAGACCTGGAGCACCTGATGCAGGAGCGCATTGCCAGTCAGCCGCCGGAATAGGAGACGGAGGAGCTTGATGGATATTAGCATTCGGGCTTCGGAAGATGCTGATGAGTCTTAATCTAGATAGATGTAGGCCTAGCCTTGACTCAGCTTCAGCATGTCTCGTTCTTGAGGACTATACACTACTGTGCTTGAAAGGAAGGTAACTGATTTCGCTAGGTGTTGCTGTGTTTAGGGACAAACATCAGGAAGTGTCACTTGATCCCTGCCCTGTCTGGAAGTTCTCATCAGGAGGAAGTTGTATTTTTGCCTCCTAGTAAGTTGGGAAAGTTTCAGTGTAAGAGCGTTTGCATATGAAAGTCAGTGAGAATTGCAGCAGACCATCTAATCACAAGAGAAAGCAAGTGGCTTCCACTTTGAACCCACGTAATATGGTTGGTGATGTGTCTGGCTCCCAGTTTACAAAGACTGAGACTGAGACGTGCTAGAGATAGGGAGCGGTCTTTCTCCTCGCGAGGTCTGTGTACAGCAAACATTTTAAAGAGAATCATTTTTTGCTGGTCACACGGCCAGCAATAATCCCAGCACAGGGGAGAGAGGCTGAGGCAGGAGTTGGAGGTCAGCCTGGGCTACATAGTGAGACCTTGTCTCAAAAAAACAAAACAAAAAAAATCACTTTTATAGAAAGCACTTTTTCTAATTTTCTAAGTCTCACACTTTTCTTGGTCCACTTGTGTTGTGAAACTATTTTCTTTTTTTTTTTTTTATTTTCTTATATATCTGTTTTGTTTGTTTCCAAACCAGCATTGGATTTCCACAGTTGCTGTGATAATAGTGTTTTGTTAACTTGACATCTACACAGAAAATAGCAGAAAAGAGCCATCCTTTGTTTAATTCTAGTGTGAAAGAGCAGTACCATAAATAAGTCATCAAGCATGGGTATGTGGGTATGTCTGATCCTTCTGGAAGTCTGTAGCATTTCTCCTTGGTTCAGCATCTTTCATCTGCAGGACCTGGTCACACCTTCTGCGTCTGAAGAAAAAAACCAAAGCCCTTCGCCTTCAGGCCAGTTCCTCCTGGCTGTGTTCTGGAGTACCCTGGAATGTTGTAGCTTTGTGAATGTACACATCCTTTCATACAGGCTGGACCTTAAAAGCATTAACTCAAATTTAATACTTCCATCAGACTGACCTTTTTTTTTTTAGACTTACCTCTTTGTAACAGTTTTTTTTTTTTTAAATACCCCTAGCAGAGAAAAATTTAGAAAGATAGAAAAGTAGCTGGGCATGATGGCACATGCTTGTAATACCAGCATTTAGGAGGGTGAGGCAGGAGGATCACAGAGTTTGAGGCCAGCCTGGACTACATAGCAATAGTGAGACCCCGTCTTAAAAAACAAACAAACAAAAGTAAAAGAAGAAAGATCACTGTAGATGCACTACTTAAATACAATCACTGTTAACGTCTGAACTGTTTTCTTTAGCCTTTTATAAGACACATTATGGTTGGTTGGAGTTGACCTAGTTAAGATCATACAGTATGTAGAGTTCTGTAGTTTACTTTTTCATTTAAGTTTTTTTGGTGGGGGGCGGTGCTGGGGATCAAACTCGGAGCCTTGAGCTTGCTAGGCAAGTGCTCTACCACTTGAGCTAAATCCCCAACTCCTCATTTAGGTTTATAATTTAAATATTTTTCCTTGTTATAAGTTTTTCATAAGCATTAGTATAATCCTTTACTATGAATGTTTGAAGTGTGTCTTGGTATTGTTGGTTCTGTTGGACACAATCCTGTGCTCTTAAAATCAGAGTACAGCAAGTGAGATAGACACGCAGGATCCCTGCTGCCTTTAGCTCACCTCATCATAGTCTCTTCTTTCAGTAGTCAGCAGTGACTGGGTGTGGTGGCACATGCCTGCAATGCCAGCACTCGGGAGGCTGAAGCAGGAGGATCACCATGAGTTTGAGGCTGGCCTGAACTGCGTAGTGAGACTCTGTCTCAAAGAGCCAAAAAGAAATAGGAAAAAAGTCAGCAGTTAAGTTGGCTTTTTACAAGTGTGTCATGTAGTTCTCGTGTAATGATACATATGTGGATTTTAGTTTTCTGTTGAGTTATTCAGTGGGGAGACCTTGGAGGCAGAGATCCCCCCATGCGTGGGTATGGAGACAGCTGGATGCAGCCTGTAGGACAGGGTGAGTTTAGAGAAGTTCAACTTCTGTTTTGTTTTTTAAATGTTTTACTGTGTCAAGCTGAGATTTCATCTTCCTCTTATTAAATACAAATTTTTTTGGGGGGGTGCTGGAGATTGAACTCAGGGACATGTGCTTGCTAGGCAAGCATTCTAACCACTGAGCTAAATCCTCAGCCCCATAAATACAAAATTTGAAACACTTTTTTGTATTGTCCAAAAAAGATAGAAACCTATAGCATGAAAAATGTATGTTTTTCATTCAGAATCCTGTGAATGTATTAAACGTATTGTTCTTAAGAGAGTGTGGTATTTCCTATTTTGAGTTTTTAAAAAAGACCTGTACATTAAATTGTGCTGAGTAAAGGGAAAAAAAAAAAAAAAGCCGATGAAAGCAGGCCCTTCAGTAGCTCCACCATTCTTTCGCAGTCTCAGGTTTCAGAAGCTGAGTAAATGCATACTGCACTGTACCCACTTCTCCCATCTCCCTCTTCGGCAAGAGTTCAGTTTCCTCTCAGTCTTACCTTTCTTTATCCATCTACAATAGGAGATTTTGATCTAGGAATCAACAATGCAAAATTTGGTATTTTTTTGGTCTGTGATCTAACATTGATAAGAAAACATTGTAAGGCTCCCTTTTTACAGCATAAGTAAATAAACACAAATACAAGGTCCTCTAAGAATAAATAGTTTATTCAGGGTTACATTAACCTGAATCCTGGGACTAATCTCATGTGTCCCCAACTCAAGCTGCTTCCTGGACACTTAGACACTGGACACTTAGAAAGTATTGTCAGATCCACTTCTACATCCAGTCAACTCAGGGCAAGCAATCCCAACGGCAGTTCTACAGAGAAAGGTGAACTGAGGGTAGATATACCAATTACCCTGATCTGGCCAATGCACATTATATACATGTGTTGAAATGTCACACTGTACCCCATATAGATGTCCAAATGCTCTGTGTCAATTAAAACTCATTTTTTTGAAAGAACAAGAGAAAAAAAAAAAAAAGCAAACAAGAGTTTCCTAATGCTCTGAAGCTGTTTTGCCCTCACATGTGCCAGCTGTGAGCCATAAGAATGTTCACCCACCATCCCTTGCTCCTAGTCGGCTGTTAGCTCTCTGCAGTAGGTTTGTAGTGGCATTCGCTCCATTGAAAGGAGAGAATAAGTGCTGGCTCAACTTGGTAAAGTGCACTTGAATTTCAACAGGAAGCTCATTCCTTTCTGAGAAATGCCAGACCTCATGGACTTGGTCACAAATCCTCCTTCCTCATTCTCCTCACAACTCCTCTCTTTTCCCTTCTCAATTACCTTTCTGGTCTTTCAGCTCTTTGTCTTTATTTTCCTTTTTGTGTATTTCCTAACGTTTTTGTTATTTTTACAATTTTAATTTTTACCTTTTAATTCATATTTCCTATTTTAATATTGGATCTCTTTTCTTGTTTTTCCAGTTTATGAGGTATTGATACTTTGGTTTTTTTTAATTTTTTGGTTTTGTATGTTTTTAAAGCTTTTATCTCATTGCTTTATAACCTGTCTTGTATCTTATATATCATTGACTCTATCTTATTGTTTTAGAAACCTTAACCTTTTGACTTGGTCGGATTTAAGTTTATTTTTTATTTTTCTTTCATTCTTTTTTCTTTCACTTTATATACTTTTTAAAAATCTGATGGCTCCCTAACTTTCTAGTCTCATTTTCATCTAAAAATTTTCACTGAATTTTATATTAGTGAGCAATAGTAGGGGAGATGTTATACCATAAACTAATTTCAAAAGACTTTCCCTCTGGCTTCCTACTAACACCCCTGAATTCCCTTCAGTTCTCTTCATTTTAAGGACAGTTTTAAAATACAGCTCTCATGATGAGAATTATAAAATGTGTGTAAATTTACATGTACAGTAATACCTCGGTTCACAAATGCTTCTATTTGCAAACAATTCAGTTTGCAAACAAAAGCGATCAGCAAAATTTTGCTTCTGTTCACAATCTCCACTTCAGATGACAAACACAACCATAGCCATCTTCCCCATACAAACACAAATGTAGTCATCTTCCCCAAAATCATAAAACAAATTAAGTTCATAAACCAAGGTACCGCTGTATACACACAAACATATACATGCATATATGAAATACATACAAGAAAAACACATCCACACACATGCATATGCTTATTACCTCTGCTGATAAACCAGTGAGATTCCAGCAGCAACAAGTGCATCTGCAGTTGACAGATGGACTCTAAATAACATTTGGTCTCTAAATACCATACTCCATTAAATGAGATCATTATTCCTTAGAGAAATGGCTATTACCACGTCTGAGGAAAGAAAAGTACAAGAAGAACCTGAAGTATTATACTGTATCCAAAAGAAACGTTAACTAATCAAAAGACACAGACTGGCAGTTTGGATCAAAAATAAATAAATAAATAAAATAAAACCCTCAACTATATATTGCCTGTAAGAGACCTACCTCATCCACAAAGAAACACACAGACTGAAAATGAAAGGACAGAAAATGATACTTCATACAGCCAGAGCCCAGAAGCAAGCAGGAGTAGTTATTCTAACTTCTGACATAGTTGACTTCAAATCAAAACTGTTCAGAAGAGACAAAGAAGGTCACTACATATTGGTAAAGGGTACAATTTACCAAGGAGAGGTAACAATTATAAATATACATCCACCAAATGTTGGTGCATCCAATGTCATAAAACAAAGACTATTTGCCATAAAAGGACAGACATTAATACTATCATAGTGAGAGACTTTAATACCCCATTCACACAAATAGACAAAAACACTGAAAAAGAAATATTACAGATAAATTACACTAAAGAACAAACAGATTTAACAGATATCTACAGAGTACCCCATCCAACATTCTTCTCATCAGTCTTGGAACATTCTCCAAAACTGACCATATTTTAGACCATACAGCTTATCTCGATAAATACAAAAGAACTGCAATAATCTCTTGTATCCTATCGGATCACAGTGGAATGAAACTACAAATCTACGGCAAAGGAAACTACACAAACATATGGAAATTTTATAATATGCTTTTGAATTAGCAATAAATTATAGAAGAAACCAGGGAAGAAATTTAAAAATTCATAGACTCAAATGACAATGGAAATACAACATATGAGAATCTTTGTAACACAATGAAAGCAGTTCTAAGAAGGAAATTTATAGCTGTGAGTGCCTACATTAGAAAAACAAAGTAATTCTGAATAAATAACCTAATGATGTATTTCAAGTTTTCTAAAAACACAAGAAAAATGCAAACCCAAAACCAGTAGAAGAAAAAAAATATAAAGATCAGAGGAAATCAATGAAATCAAGACCAGGAAAAAAAATACAAAGGATTTGGCTAATACAAAGGATCAAAGAATCAAAGAGTTGGTTCTTTAAAAGATAAGTAAGATTGATAAACCCTTGGCCAAGTTTACCAAAAGAAAGACCCACAACAATATAATTAAAAATGAAAAAAGGCAAAATTATAACAGACACCTCTGAAATCCAGAGGATTTTAAGAAACTATTTTGAAAACTTGTATTCCAACAAACTAAAAAATCTGGAAGAAATGAGTAAATGTCCAGACACGTATGACTTACCAAAATTGAACCAAGCTATAGTATCAAAAACAGTATGGCATTGTTATGAAAATGGAAATGTAGACCAGGAAGAGAATGAAAGATGCAGAAACAACCCCATGTGCTGTACCTTCAGCCATCTGATTTTTGACAAAAGGGCCAAACTACATGTTGGAAAAAAGATAGCCTCTTTAATAAACAGTGCCAGAAAAACTAGTTATCCACATATAGAAGAATGAAAATAGATCCGTATCTTTCATCCTGTACTAAAATCAATTCAAAATGGATCAAAGCCATAGATATAAAAATAGAAACATTGAAACAGATTGAAGATAACATAGAGGAAATATTAGAAACCACAGGCATAGGCAAGGACTTCCTGAACAGAACTCCAATAGCACAAGAAATAATGCCAAGAATCAATGACTAGGATCACATCAAATTAAAAGGCTTCTGCACAACAAAGGAAACAATCAACAAAGTGGAGAGATAACCTATAGAATGAGGGGGAAAATGGCCAGTTTCCCTTCTGATAGAAGACTAATATTCAAAATATATAAAGAACTTAAAAAAATTAACCACCGAAAAACAAAGTTCCCAATTAAAAAATGGGAACATGAACTGAATAGACACTTCTCAAAAGAAGTACAAATGACCAGTAAGTACCTGAAAAATGTCCATGATCTTTAGCCGTTAGGGAAACACAAATGAAAACAATTCTGACATTACTTCTTATTAAGGTCAGAATGGCTATAATCAAGAACACACAAAACAACAGATGCTGGTGAGGACATGGAGTAAAAGGAAAATTTCAGCATTGTTGGTGGGGCTATAAATTAATATAACCACTTGTGGTGGACTTATTGTGGTCAGCTTGAGCCAGAACACCCAGCTGGACTGAGTTGATGTGATGCTGGGTGTAGAGGATCCACCCAAGGATTGTAGCTGACACAACATAAACCAGAGTGGGAACAGAACATAGTTGTGGGCTGTTTCCCAGAAGAAGCTCTGCTGCAGCTGGTTCTCCTGAAAGGAACTTGGCTATTCTTGTCGAAGAAAGAGTTCGGGGCCTTGCTGTCATCGAGGATGGCTGCTGTTGCTTCGGGGGAGCTCTGATCATCATCTCTGCTGTAAGCATTGTATCCTGGTCCCAGTAAAGATTTCTTTAGCCATCATCTGAAGACACAGACATACATGGGACAGTGCCATGGGCTCCCAGCCCTTGTTTGGGTCTTTTAGGTCTCCAGGGCCTAGACAGACATTCAGCACTCTTCCTGCATTTGGCTTGTGGGTGAACACTGTAACTTACAAATGTCCTGTATTATATCTGCTCTCTTACAAACCATTGACTCTAGAAAAGCTAACTAAGACACCACTACAGAAATTAATATGTCAATTCCTCAATAAACTAAAACAGAAATTCCATTTGACCCAACTATACCTCTCTTGAGTTTATTCTCAAAAGAATTAAAGACATCATACTGTAATGATACATGCATACCCATGTGTATAGCAGTGTAATACACAATAGCTAGGTTCTGGAAACAGACTAGATGTCCATCAACAGACAAATGGATCACGAAAATATATATATATGTATGTACATGTACACAATGGAATTTTATTCAGCCATAAAGAATGAATTTGAGTCATTTGCAGGAAAATGGATGGATCTTGAGACCACAATGTTAAGTCAAATAAGGCAGACACAGAAAGCTAAGTATCACTTGTTTCTCTTATATGAGAAACCCAAAATGTAAGTAAAGCATAAAATAAATAAACATAAATAAGGGGTATAAATAAAGAATAAAGGGAGGCCAACTTTTGCAAAATGGAGAAGAGGATCAGGGAGAAGAAACAGGGTAGGAAGGGTGTACAAAAGTATGGAAAATAATCAAGACATGATATACATATATACCAATTACCCAAAATAAATGTTACTATTATGTATCAGAGATATACACTACTAACATTTTTAAAATTAAAAATAAATTTTAAAAAGCACTTTACTGAGACAATTGACAAAACTTTAACATGGTCTTTGTTTAGACAATAATAATGTGTGGATGTTAGATGTAATGATTTTTAAAATTGTGCTGTAATCATATTAAAAATAACTTTGTTCTTAGGAGGATAATATTGAAGGACAAAGGCCTACAACGTTACTCAGCAAATATGAGACATTTTCAGCATCAAAACAAACAATAGTATTGATGCATTATAACCCATGATAAGAACCCATAAATGTGTTCACAGAGATAAATAAATGCATAAAGGAAAATGGAATGCTCTTTCTTATAGCAGAACTACTCTCGAATAATTCACAGAATGTTTAGGACTGAGATCTAATATTGTCCATGTACATATGCAAATGACAAAGCAAGAATCTTAGTAAAGGAGGGTTTGAATGCAGCATGCCAGCAGCCACCAATCAGATAGAAAAGTGAGCAGACTGATGAGAGGAGCTAGGTGGCATAGATCTTCATAACATTCTATTTCACTCTTGCAGGAGGACAATGGAGGACTTTTTTCTAGGCTCCATGTCCCAGCCATCCTCTAATATATTTCTTTCCAGCTATTCCATGTCCTTCCTCAATAAGGGCAAAGGAGAATCACCTTGTTATGAGCTTGCAGCCTTCATGATGAGTTACCGCTAGCCAGATGGGGACTGATTTAACTGTTTAAACAGGATCGACCGTGTTTCTTCTGGTCAGTTGCATTAGGAAGCACAAGACTATACAGGAAACCTGCTTCAATCTAGATCACGGGCCAGTGTGATCCACGGAACACTTCTTAATGTGCAAGACGCTAGAAAGGCAGGCTGTCTCAGATGAACTGTCTGGCTTCCTCAAGAAAACTGTGTTATAAAATGCATGGGGTCTTGAAGAACAAGTTGGTCAAGCTTCAGAACATGTGCCTAATGTGCCTTTCTGCCCCATATCTTTTATTAAAATCCTCCCTTCAGATTTAATTAAGGGTCACTGTACCATCTCTCACACCCACTTTCAGAAAGTGATTTCCCTGTTTGTTCTTTCCTAACAGAAGAATAAGATCCTCAGGCCACCAGAATCCTCTACTGCCAGACACCCCATTTTCTAAATTTAGTTCTTGACTTCATGTATAAACAACTCATCGCTGAGCCCCATGTTGGTATCAGAGACCTAACCTCAAAAACCTGAAGTGTCAAAAAAAAAAAAAAATCTGAAGTGTCTCACAATTTCAGAAATTGACTGGTGCTTCACCTGGGACTAGATGAACTTGGCTTGCTAGATACAGGAAAAGCCAAATCACCTGTGGCCCTGCCTTCACTGAATGGCATGTCCTAGGTCTTTAAATGCTCTTCTATGGATCTAGGAAGATCCCTGATATTTGCCCCTTAATGACCAAGAATCTTCTCCTAGACGCATAGTATTGTGGCAAAGACAAGGAATTGAATGCAATCACTTCTTAAAATTGGTTCTAATAACTAATTTTAAGAAACTTTAATTTTAAATCTCAATTTCTTTGTATTGGTGGCTTAAAGTTAACTGCCAAGGGAGAAAAGATCAAACAAATGTATAAACATGTATAAATTCAAAATATCCTCTTTATATGATATCTATTAATTACAAAGGGACAAATGACACCTTTGCAGTGGAGACAACCAGAGAAAACCAACTCAAACCATGTCCCTCCTGACATGAAACACTAGGAGAATACAGTAAGGCTTTGGTGATAGAGGTACAGGTGAGTGAGATCCTCTTTCGTCTTACCTCTGGACTTCTGGTGAGTCCCATCACTTACAGAGCTAGAACTTTCTCTACCCAGTCCTCGGCAGCTTCTTAGGAAACATTGTGTGACTTGCCTTAACACTTTTTCATACTCACCCTACCTTCCTCCAACCATCACATTTTTTGATCCCTATATGGTCTTTATGATGCTTAAATATGAAATTTCTCTTGGACACTCAATATTTGTAGTAAGCAAAATAAGACTCTGACAAAACTATTTAGAAGTGAATGGGTTAACTTCCTGGGGGGTTATGGGCTTATAGATTTTCTTTAGACACTCACTAAAGTTCATTATGAAAAGAATCTCAAGGTATCAGGCAATGGCGCATGAGGAAAATTAAAGAAAAATTTTACTGTATGTCTACCCCAAAGGTTAGAATCAAATATTACATTAAAGCTATTTCCTTAGAGTTAATATTTTGGTCCAGTTAGAAAGAACCAGTTTTCATAAGTTTTAAGTCTGAATATATCCATCCTGAGGTGAGTCTGCACTCATATTTTTCTGAGGCGTCTAGAAGGGTAAAGAATGAGTTGAGGAATTTTCAGCTTCTACTGGTGGTCTGTTGCCATCCTTTGACCTTTCAAAGCTGCCTGATGCTTACTGTGATGTCTGCTCCCCTCCTTCCAGTTGGCTACTTAAAACTTGAAACCAGCCTCATCTGCACTGGGTCCCATCTTGTTTCTCTTCTAGCTCTCATTAGATACAAAGAGAGACAGGAATTGCTAGACAGGCAAACCAACACAAAATGAAACAAATAAATCTGCAAAACCTACATCATAAAAATCAAAACTATCTGCAAGTTTTCCAAACTTTAGCATTTGCATAAATTTCTTATGTTAGAAAAAATTTGTAATTAATTTATGTAATAAGACCCGAGTTTGACCATTAGATGTGGGAATGAGAGCAAACTCTAGGACATTACTATCAGAGATTTGAATGGATGAATACGTCTTAGAAACCCAGGTTTTGATTAGCTGTTGGAAAGTTTGTTTTCCCAGTTCTACAAACCAAAGTGCCTTTACGGATTCCAAGTTACTTTTTGCTGGGTCTAGGTTGTGCTCCTTCATGTTAAATAGGTGATTTGTAAAAAAAAATAAATAAAATAAAATCTAACCAAATAAAGTACCTGTGGAGACTTCTGGACCTCAAAACTGTTGAAGAACTGCTTGGAAGGGTGTGCTTGGCTCCCAGTTTGGATAAATCCTCTTTTTTCCCGATGCTGGGGGTTGAACCCAGGGTCTTGCATATGCCAAGCAAGCACTCTACCACTGAGTCACACCCCTAGCTCCATGCATATCTTTATTAACTCTATAACAATTCAGCCACCCAACTAAAACCATCATGAACTCCAGCATAGCTCAGAAAAAGCCATCTCTACTATTTTCAAATTATGGACTTGGGCTTTTATCAAAAGTAGCTCCAAAAACAATCACCCTGCAGTGTCCTCCAAGGTTTTTCAGCACACACATCACAAGATCAAGGAAGAGTTCATTGTCTTGGTTATCACTGATGAGACTCTGAAAGTCATATAAGCAATGACCACTGCAAGGGTTGTCCTTTGTACCAGGACTACCCCAAGCCTGACTGCCAAGAAATTGAGAGAATCAGTAAATGTCCTGCAGCGGCCACTTCTACTCAGTACAACTACTCAAGCTTCCTGCTGGACAACTGCAGCTAAATGTTATACTTCCGTAGTATCAAAAGCTGATGTCACAGGGAACTTGTATACTGTAAGAACCCAGTCACAGAGAACCACAAGTTGTGACCACAAAAAAAGACTCTACTGATGGAAGCATGCCTGTTTCCTTCTTGATAAATTGAAAGTTTAGGCACAGCAAGCCAAATTTTTATACAGGAGTTGGTGACCTTTGGGCAGTTATTCCTCTGCTAATCACTGACAAAATCTATTAACTCTACAGAAATCTCTTCAGAGTTACAAAAGATTGCATGTGTACTTCTTTTAGATATTTTCTTTACCTATTTCAGTAGACAGAAATGGATCATGGAGATTACAAAATCAAGATACTACTGGCCCTCATTTTGATGATTTGGGTTTTTTTTTTTGTTTGTTTGTTTTTTGTACCAGGGATCGAACTCAGTGCCTTGTGCTTGCAAGGCAAGCACTCTAACCACTAAGCTAAATCCCTGGCCCCCATTTTGATGATTATTGAGAACCTATTCCTTAATCTGCTGTAAAAGTTAAGCTCCACAACTGATCAGGTGGAAATCACATAAAAGATGCAACTGTTTTTACTTTGTGTATTGCTGCCACTCTTGGCTGGCTACGTTTTGTCATGAAATGCAGAAGGAAAAAATACTCTCACACTCAAATCATGTCATTTCATCATCTGGAATGCAGTGGCAAGCTAGTGGCAAGCTATAAAATTCCTGCCTCAAGAAGGGCTAAACATAAGCCAACTATTCCAAAGAAAAGTCATCACTTTGAGTAGGCATCTCACTAAGGCTGGATTTAAGAGTCAATCTATTTGGGCTGGAATCCCAGCTCTACCACTCACTAGTTACATGACCCGCCTGTAAAATGGGGATGATAACAGAGATTTGCCCCATATCATTGTTTGGAGGGCCAAGTAAATTAATACATGAGGAGTATTTGAAACAGTGTAGCACATCATAAACTCAAGTTGGTTAGTTGTGAATATTATTTTTTCACTGGAATACAATGTAGTCAATTATCTAGTATAGTTAAGTTAGCTCATTTTGGCACTCAGAAATTTTTAATAACAAATTTATGGCCAAGTTGATAGTTTAGCAATATGTAATTTTAATTTTTACCCAAGATAAAATTAGGTTAGCCATTGAGTACTGACAAATCTTTTGACTGCACACTGCTACATATCCAAAACTGCCCAAGGAAAGTTGCTGGGTCATCTCTTAAGTACTTCTTGGCCTACGTGGAAGCTAGGTGGTCTTTTATATATACTCCTGTAGTTTCAAAAATGTGTAAGTGTATGGCTGTGTTCCAGGTATTGCTCATGCAGTATTACCTCATACTCACTGTCCTCAAAATTTAAACAAAATGAAATGATAAAATAGTAATAATGATCCTACAAGGATTTTGTTAGGGTATTGTCCTTTTCATTAACAGTATCCTCTCAAAAGGAATCTAAGGGGAAACTCTTTCTGGTCTCAGTATCAGAAGTGAAGATTAAGGTTAATGTTTATTGAGTACTACCAAGAACCTATCAAAGTACTCTGATAACTCATTTAACCTGTGAAATACTTCTATGAGTAGATACCATATTTTACCTTTGATTTACAGGTGAGAAAACTGAAAAATATACAGAGATTAAGCAACTTGTACAAATTATATAGCTAGTAAACTATATATCTCTGACTGGAACTCATGTAATCTAGATCCAACAGACAGTCTCTAAATCATCACCTTATAAAAAAATTGTTAACTTTGTCTCATACATTACTGTGAATCATGAAATTGATTTAAATACAATTCTAGAAAGCCCAGAGCAAAATTCCTAGCCATATAAGAGAACTTAGGGTATAAATTTTATATTCCAACCTCATACTTTTATCTTTTCTATTTACATTTTTCCTTTGTCCTATTATCCTTACTAGCTTTAAAAAGTAGTATCAGAGGGTAGGGAGAGAAGTACAAATAGGCCAAATACAGAGAATGTTTAGGGCAGTGAAATACTATTATACAGACTACCACACATACTATAATTGTAGATACATGTACCCAAACCCGCAGAGTATACAACAGCAAGATTGAATCCTAACGTAGTCTTTTAAGTGATTTTGATGTGTTCATGTAGCTATAAAAAAATGTACTATTCTGGGGAAGAATGTTGATACTGCAGGAAACTCTACATGCATAGAAGGAAGAGTGTACAAGAAATCTGTACTTTCTTTTTCATTTTACTGTGAATTTAAAACTGCTCTCACAATTTAAGCATCAGAAAAATAATAATGTAATAATGCCTGCCTGACATCAAAGACTGTCAAGAACAGCAAGGAAAAAATTACAAGTCAGTTTCATGAAGATAAATGCAAAAATATTTTTTAAATTGTCAGATTGATTTAAGCAATGTATAAAAATCATAATGAGACTGCATATCTCAAGAATGCAAGGATGATTTAACATTAGAAAATATGTGAATGTGATTCATCATATTAACAAATGAGGAAAAAATCATATAATCATCTGAATTCCAGGAGAAAAAAGTCACTATATAATAAAACACGGCATCCATCCATGATTTTTTAAAAAAAAATATTAACAAACTTGGACTAGATGGAAACTTTCTTAACCTAATAAAAGATTTTTCAAAATAAATCTGCAGCAAACAACATATTAACAGTGAAGTGTTGAGATCACTCCCTTTAAGATCAGGGAATAAAACAAGTGTTTCTATTACCATCCTCTCTATTTAACATTGCACTGTGTTTGGCTGACAGAGAACGGAAAGACAAGAAACAAAACCATCATTACTCTATTTATAGATGATATGACTGTGTATGTAGAAAATAAAAACTCTGCTGGTCAATTATTAGAATTAATAAGAATAGAAATAGTAAGAATAGCTGAGTGTGGTGTTGCATTCCCGTAATCCCAGGACCTGGGAGACTGAGGCAGGAGGATCACCACAAGTTCAAGACCCTGTCTCAAAAAAAAAAAAAATAGAATTAATAAAAATATGCAAAAATCAATTGCATTCTACATATCAACAAAAATATATAAGAAAAAATAAATAAATAAGAAATTGTAAAGATATATTCAATAGCATTATTTTACGAAGAAAATTATAAATATTAGTAAAAGACTTTTTTATATGTAAATAAAAGTAGACATACATCATGTTCATGAATTGGAAACCTTAATCATATAAAGATGTCAATTTTTCCCAAACTGGAACAAGCTCAATAAAATCCCAACCTTTTGTTTGCAGAACCTGAAAGATGATTCTAAAATTTATATGAGAATACAAAAGATCAAGAAGAGATGAGACCCTGTTGATGAAGGTCATGGTAAGGTAACTTATTCTACGATGTATTAAGACTTTCTGTAATGCTGTACACATGGGGACAGTGTCACATTTGTGCAGGAGCCATGATATATCAGAGACTGCCAACTAACTTCTAACTAGGTACTTTCACCTCTAACAACGTACTTTCCACTGCAGTTACCCAATAATTGCTCCACTTTCACTAAATATTTTCTTTGCTTTCTTCCAAATTCACTTTATAAAAGCCTTCCCCCACTTTCCTTTGTTGGAGCCAAGGCACAAACTGCTTGTAGTCTGGAGCTGTCTGATTCACGAATTGCTATCTGTTCAAAGGAATGCTTTAAATTTTCAATATGCCTATTTTTTAACAAGCTTTAAAATTTTAATATGCATACATTTATTTTTAAGAGATCAAAGGAACCAATATAAATCTAAAAGTGGTCTCACAGATATATGGATATTTCATGTCTGACATACTTGGGCCTATAAATCAGTTAAGAAAAAATTAGACGTCTCAGGTAGACCACCATATACCTGTAATCCCAGCACTCTGGGAGGCTGAGCCCAACCTGGGCAACTCAGTCAGAAACTATCTCAAAAAAAATTTTTTTTTAATTTTTTAATTAAAAAGGGATGATGATGTGGCTCAGTGCAAAGGCCCGGGGTTCAAACTCAAACATCATCTTTTTTAAAAAGGACTTTTCAGTAAATAGTGCTGGGATAATTAATCATACAAAAAATAAGATAATTAGAATCCTACTACAAACTAATATCACCTCTAAGATTAAAGTCCCAAAAGCAAATGGCAAAAATATAAAACTTTAAGGAGAATATAGGCAAACATTTTACTTTCTCATAGATAGGAAAGAAGTTTGTAAGTAAGACCAAAAGCATAAGTCATAAATTAAAAGATCAATGAAATTGATTGCATTAAAATTAAGAAATTCCATTTATAGATGATTCCACAATAAAGGAGAAAAAGACAAGTCACAAAATTGGAGAAAATAACGCAAGTAACATAATTCGGAGATGAGAATGTTATTGCTATATGAGAATTACATTTAAATTTAAAGATTTTGTATTACGCCAAAATACAGACCTAGTAAGTTTGGCGTATTCATTGAGCTATCTTTAATATTTCTTCTAAAAAATAGGTGATGTTTGTATCCGTGATAAAATTTTTATATCTACTTCCTCAGTCTAGTTCCATTGAAAAAATACATTTTATTGTATTACCTGTAACACAAATCAATTATCACTCTGAAAACTTGCTTTAACCTAAGTTCTGCCTAAATAAAACACTCCAGAAGTTTTTACTATAGACTGTTAATATAAACCTGCTGCTGCTTCTAGAGTTGTTTGTTTTTTTTAAAGTAATGGAATATACTTTCACAAATTCCATACTGTGTTTTAAGAAAAGTAGGTACCTCCATAATTATGAGATCACTGAGGTAGTGTTTGAAATTCTCCATGTGAGCCAATGAATATAAGGAGATGTACATACACTGTTAGTGTTATAAACAGTTACTCAGTGCAGCCTGTAGCCTGAATCTATCCAGAATGGATGTAACCAATTTTGACATCACGTTACAGATAAGTAAGCATTGAACATAAACCAAAGAACTACAAAAAAAAATTGGAGAAAATATTGGCAACTCATGTAAGTGACAAAAGGATCAAACCCAAAATATACCAAAAACTTATATAACTCAATTTTTTAAAAAGAGCCTTTAATAGCTACTTTCATTCGTGAAAGAGGAAACCTGAATGACCCAAACAGTGCTCAAATTTCATCAGCAATCAAGGAGAGTGACAAAATATTTTAAAGTCTTTAAATATAAATTTGGAAATAATATGTGTTGGCAAGAATGTGGAGCAAAAGGACTCCTCGACCACTCTGGATGAGAGCTAAACTGGTGCTCCCACTTTGGAAACTTGTTTGCCATTACCCAGGCTGGAAAGGAGGTAAAGTCAAACACCACAAATCATGATGCACATGCACAGAGCTGGGTTTGTGGGAGACACTGAAAAGCAGAGGCTCACACAAACATGCATGATTCACTGTTGCTGCGTCTCTCATCTCAAAGTGTGAGGATCAGGATACTACACTACTATCCAAACCAGGGCAAGACACCACAACAATGACCTTACTAAAAGGTAGAGGTGGAAGGAGAGTTGATCACTACCAAACACTGTGAATTTACAAACAGTCTAGTAACACTACTGCTAACATCCCAAGATCTTGTAGGAAAACTGGTGGGAAAAAGGGGTGCCCCTGAGCCCAACTATCTTGATGCTAGGCTATCTAAAGCTGAGGGGCATTTATCAGACAATTATACTTGTCTCTTCTCAACTGGTAAAGCTGACCATGTGCTCTACGGCCCAGCAATCACTGGTAAGTATATACTCTACATAATTTCTTGTACATGTTGCATTATTGTACATGTACAGTAATATTAATTGACCATATTGCTTGTAATTGCAAAAACTGGAAACAACCCAAATGTAAATGTCAATAGTATAGACTGGAAAATATAAATTACAACTTACTGAAATGAATGCTATAGAACAGAGAAAAATAATGAAATTTAGTTATCTGCATCAATATTTTTAATTCTCAGTAACATAATATTGGGAATAGGAAGTCAATCACAGAATTTTTTAAAAGGCAGAATGAAAACAAACTTAGAAGTGGTACAGTAAAGAAAAGCAAAGGAATGATTATCACACAATGATAATTTAAATATCATTGCAAATGCATAAGATTTGGTATGAGGTGGGTAGGGATGTTAGAACTGTGGAAGGGCCCAAAGGTACTTTCAAAATATTAGTAATGTCCTTATCTTAACCTGATTGGTGGATACACAAGTGTTTGCTTCATTACTACTTTTTCAACAGTATATTTACATATTTATACTCTTCTGTTAAGATATTTCACAATTTTTTAAAACAGAAAAAATTGACAGAATATGAAAGACAAAAGAAAAACCTATCCGCAGATTTCAACTCTTATCCTTGAGATAAATTTCTAGGAATATTATCATCAGCCCAAAAGACACAAAATCTTTGGAAGGGTCAGCATTTATATACAGTCTGAGCAGGACCCCTATTTTAGGTTTCATTATGTATACATTTATATAAGGTGCCTTTGGTCTTCTCTGACTCAAGGGATGCCTAAATAAAGCAGTAACAAGGTAAGGAGGTAGCAGTAACAAGGTAAGGAGGTAGCAGTAACAAGGTAAGGAGGTAGCAGTAGAAGTGGTGAAAAGAGCTCTCTTGCCTGTGCGGTATTTTTTCCCAGCAGGAATTTGGGCTTGATTCCCATGCAGGAGATACACAAATGTGGCTGTTCGTCCAGGATTACAAAGCTGTAGCCTTCTCTGTGAACCAGGAACTCTTCTCACCTTCGGCCTGTGAATACCCTTCTGAACTTTCCTGACCATAGCCAGAGGCCTTCTCCAGCCACTAACCCCAGCTTCCTATCCACCTACAACTCATGGCAGCCTTTTCCTGTATGTGTGTGAGATTCATTACTGGCTCATTTTCCCAGAAAGACAATGACTTCAAAACCACTGACAGCTATCAGCAAAGGGCCAACACTCCTAACATAAACATCCAAAGAAATACTTCCTTTATCCAGATGCTTTACAGGATATAGAAATAAATATCATTGGCTGGGCATGGGGAGAAAATAAATCTCTCCTGCTGTGAAGATGATCGGAAAAGCAAGAAGGTGGGCAGTATCTGTATCCTCAGCCTCATGTTGTCCTGAGAACAGCCTTGCCCCAGAGCCCAGCTCTGTTGCAGCCCCACACATGCCTGCATTGCTGTCTCCATCCAGCTGGAGCACAGCCCTTCCCAGGGCAGAGGCAAATACTTGCCTCCATGCCTATCCCCCATTCAACTGTGTCTCTTTGTCTTTTATCCTCAGCACCCAAGAGGGCAGCTGGTACTTTTAATGGACTGCACTGCTGAACAAGCCGTCCACCAAAGATCAGCAACACTGTACCCCTTGTACCCAAAGGGACCTGAGGGGCCAGACTGGCAAAGAGACAAGTCCAAAGCCACACAGAGGCTAGCAGAGGCAAAATCATTAATCTTCTGAATCTCGTTCCTGTTTTTTACCAGGTATGGAGGTTTCAGGAAGAGCTATATTGTATCCTGACTCTTAGACAACCCAAGTTTCACCTCTGCCCTGGTAGAAACAAAATGAGCTAATTAAATGCTTTGCCACTAGCTTACTTTGGAAACTTCATGAAGTGTGTGAAAGTCTGAATGAATTTTAGGCCACTATTGATTACTTTGAATGCAGAAGAAGTCATCCAAGCATGGGAAGAGGGTGAGGAAGCTAAACCAGTGGCTGAGAGTTATTAATATTGTAATGCTTTTGCTTATTGACGCAGAAAAGCAACTCTTGGCTGTATAAGGGGCTAAAGCTTTCAGGCTATGATGGAAGAAAGTAAATAGAATCCTTTAAGGTTGAAGAAGAGTCCAACCAAATACTCTACCTAATTGCTTTGGAATAACCAAGATCACCCTGCTTATTGGGGAAGAAAGAAAATCAATAGATTGTATTTAGAGGAAACTAAAGGCACAATTGGGTCCTTCTCTGTGTGGCTAGTAGAGGGTAGCGCCTGGGGAGAGATCCCTAGAGGGAGGCAGTTAAGTGAAAAAACAGTCCATTCTGCCTAAAACAACCCAAAAGCTTTTAAATATAAAACAGTTCCTTGCAAAATGTAAAGGCTCCCGGTGGATCTGTAAAAGAATTTGCTCACAGCATATCCAATAGTAAGATGGGATCTGATCCATTGGTAAAATTAATAAGCTTTTTGGATAACAACTTTAGTCTCAGCCACAGAGATTCCTGCAATCCAAAGTACATCTGTCCTGTTTCACTTGAAGACTTTTTGGACTTTCAATGCAGAACTTTGCATGAGTACCTTTTGAACTTTCCTATCCCAAATTAACTGACAACATCTATCACTTGGTAAAATCACTTCAGGGAAGATAGGATGTTTTGAAGAAACAGGTGTCATTGATCAATAGCTGCCCCAGGACTGACCCAGACTAAACAAACTTAGACACACCCAGCCCCAAGCTGTACAATTCCAACCCATCACTTTTTTCATATCCACATTTGAATGGAGATATTCCTGGAAGAACTGATGCTTGAGAGAGTCTCAAGCTGCGACTCGGGGGGCCATTTAAATAATATTATTTGTTTCTAAGTAAGTCACGTACCAAACTACTTCCAATTCAGTGTCAAACTAAATAACTCTAAAAACACTTTAAGGAGGATTAGCTCATTCTCTGTAAGCAAAGCAGTCTTTATTCTTTTTACACAATTGTTATATTCTGAGGAGAAAATGTGATTCCATCATCCTAAAGTGTGCCATAACCTGGATCATCCATCCCGCTTGACCCTTCGATCCAGTTAGATGGTCATCAGAGCTCAAACCCCTGCTCTGCAGTCTGCTGGCCATCCTGGTGCTGGCCATCTCTGGCTGTGCTGGCCTGCCTCTGGTGCATTGTTCCTCCTCAGGCCCCCACCTGCTTCCATGGCCTGCGATGCTCTCCTGTGTGTTACAGCCCTCACGGCTCTGTGTTGCCTACGGGAAGAGCCCAACTCTCCCCCCTCACAAGATCCCTAGCCTGCTCTCCAGGCTCACCTCTCTCACCCTCAGCACCTTCTATTCTGGTCCAGCTGGAGTTTCCCTTCTCAAACAGGACTGGAACATCACACCTTCATATTTTTTAATATGCCTAAAAGTGTTTTCTTGTTCTTTTTTCAGGAAAACATTGTACTCATTCATCAACACCTAGCGCCTCACTACTGCTAGAAGCCTCCCCCACCTCCACCCCCACCCCATCAGGACTGTTCTCTTTTCTGCATTTCCGCTCCTGTCTGGAACAGTGCTGGTTACACCTTTCTCACCCTGGTACACCAGCAGCTCCTTGCAGACAGGGCCCTTGCCAGGCTTATCTCTACATCCTCTGTGCCGGGCAGAGTCTGTTACAGAAGCTACAATACGTCTTTCCTGAAAGAAGCAATTCTATCCAGAGAAATGATACGAGCCCCAAAATAAAGGCTGGAACTCTGAGCTGTATCAAATACATTACCAGAATGTCTGCTCAGTGAGGTACAATGTAACACTCCCACTCACTTATTTTCCAAGAACATTTATTGTATCGTCAGGTTTGATGTGACATGCTGATACACACTCCTTCATTTGTTGTCACATGTTTTTACCAGGGAGATGCTGTTTTGCATCTCTATTGGAGAAAGGCACTCTTGAAAACAACTTCTCCAAACTTTGAAACTCCTGTCAGCTCCAGAATGATTATTACTACCTGTATATTTCCTATGGTTTTAGCTTTGTCCTGAAAAGTGGCACCGCTCAGGATGCTTCCATTCAGGCTCACCCGGGCACTGGCACAAAATAGGCACTTTTAAAATAACTACTAAATTTTAATTGCTGCTATGATGTTTTAAAAGAATATTTGGAGATGCTTCTCAGTAACTTCCTTCTTCAATCTTGGTCTAGATGATCACTAAGTTGTATGTTCTATTTTAAATCCAAGACATGACATAGTCACCCTGACTGGCCCTTTTGCTTCATTATGGTTTTGATTTGTTTCAAACTTTGTTATTTAAAAAACTTCGACATGATTAATTTCTATACACATTCTCACAGAACCTAATTTGAAAAGGAATTATACATACATATTAAATATACCAGATCACACAGTATAAAATTCTAGATTACAAAGATATAAGAAAATTCTCCCTCCTCTCTTTATCTGTCAGCCCCTTTGTCCCTTCCTTGAAAGCAATCAACCCTGCCTGTTTCATCTTTGTCCTTCCAGAGACAATCTGTGCATGACAAGCAGACTTTTTTTTCCTTTTTTTACACAGTTGCTAACATATTATACACACTATTCTGCACCTGCTCTTTCCATTTAATCTATCCTAGAGGTTGTTTGTATTTGTCCATTATGAGCATGTTCACTCTTTTCTACAGAGGCCTGGTCTCCCACTGCGGCTCTGAGTCAGCCCTGCAAGGGTGGTGGCTGGTGAGCCCAGACCAGAGACATTCGGGTCACCTCCTGGTGGCTGCTGTAAGACAACTGATATGGGGCAAACAGTAGGCCTAGAAAGGAACACTGCCCCACATGTATCTGCCATAGATTTGGACTGAAAATATATTCTGGTCTTTGTTGTGCTGTATCTAGCTACATCAGTTAACCCAAAAGACTTTATAGAAACAGAAAAGTCTATTTGTGATTTCCAGTGTATCAACAGGGCTATATATTCTAACCATAGCCTCCAGTTAATGATTCAAGAAGAACATACGATTTCCTTAGGATCTGCTCAGCCTAGTTAGAGTGAATCCAAAGAATTTATTATTAGTGAGGTATAATTATTCAGCTTTATCATCTTGTACCAATTAGACTTCACTTATACTATAAATAAATATGATTATAGCTACAAGTTCATCTCTATCATTACTCTATTTTATGGCTGGAATAAGTACCAATATGACTCTGGAAAACATACTTAAGGATCTCCTTCTCTCTTCCTCCCTCTCTCTCTTTCTCTCTCTGCACTGTACCATACCGTAACTGTCAGCCACATGTGGTGTGTATTCTTGAAATGTAGTCAGTACCATGTGAGCACTGTGCTATAACTATAAAATATACATTAGATTTGGAAACAATGTAAAATATTCCATTAATAATTTTATACTAATTATATATCAAAATGATAATTTAGATATATTGAGTTAAATTAAACATATTATTAAAATTAATTTTACATGTTTATCTTTCTTTTTAATAGAAAATTTAAAAGCATGTATGTGGCTCACATATTTCTACTGGACAATCTCGGTTGGTAGCATATATTTATTTCCTACTTAGTAAAAAGCAGACTAGAGGAGTATTATAAGTACCTTATACTTTAACTCCTGGGATCCAGATTTTTACCTTTCTTTTTATTAATAGATTTAAAGAATTTTAAAATTCAGAATTCAAACATGATTTATCAAAAAGGTAACAAAGTGAGGGAACTGAAAAAACGTACTATTGCAAATCCAGTTGGTGTTGTGGATTAAAAGTTTTGGAAGACATCACATTCACCAGCAAGTTACATTCAGAAATGCTTGAAGGGGCCTCACCTCACAGGGACAGGTTAACGAAGTAGAGCTAGCAGGACTCATCACTAAAGAGTCAGTTCCTAACTCCCGCAGGAAGTCATCCTTTAACGCTCTCTTCATCCACATTCTTTCTTCCCTTTGCTGATTTCAGCTTAAAACCTCAAAAGCAGAGTGCTAATCAAGGTTAGGTAGACACCTCTGAAATTGAACACCTGTAATCCCAGCTACTTCAGAGGCTGAGCAGTTTCACACCAGCCTGGGCAACTTTGTGAGACTCTGTCTCAAAAAAAAAAAAAAATTAATGGCCTGGGGATCCAACTCAGTGCTCCCTGGGTTCAATTAATAGTACTAGAAGGAGGGGGCAGGGAAGGAGAAAGAAGGAAGAAGAGAAGGAAGGGGGAGGTGGGAAGGAGGAGAAGAGGAGTAAAAGGAGGAGGAGGAAGAAGAGAGTCTAATGGGAACATGCTGAGCAATCTTTCATTTTCGCTCTTTTTTTCCTCAATCCTGCTTACTTCCCTTTACTCTAACCCTCATTTCCTCCCTCATCCTGAAAGGAATATTTTGCTGTGAACTGCCTGGTCTCCTAGAGTGGCTCAGGAGATTCATTAAGCACTTTAAATGATAAATCCCCACAGGTGCTGATGCTAGAGCCTGGTCCGTGGAGGCCGCTCACATGAGGCAGCGCCATCCCAAATGGCACCATCTGGAGCAGCAGCCATTCTGATATTTGATGCGGAGCTCACACATGGTCATCACTGGTGTTCTCTGACCACACCACATGGTTACACATGGCAGCTCCTCCTGACCAGAAGTGACAAAGGTCTCTCTGGACAGTTCAATTGCCTTTGCTGGGGAAATTTCTCCCTGAAATTTGCTAAAGGGCATTTATTTTCACAATGTGACCTATATTTTGAGTCAGACAATTCCACCTACATCCTGTGAACTTCAGAAAAATCTGGCTAGCCAGTTTTAAATGGTATAAAACAACTGAGAAGAACTTAACTCCATTTGTAGACATTTTTGAGGGTTTTTTTTTTTTTTACCCCAAGGGGACAGATGATCAAAGAGAAGTCGGAGGAAGATTGTTGTTTGATAATATTTTTCTCTTTTCAAGGCCACATTCCAACATTTGGTGTAATTTTCTGTATCTGCTCCTTGACTAGACCTGGCTTGTCAGCTCCTTGGCTCACTCTCCTCGACTTCCATTTACTCCATGTTCTTTTCTCCGTGTTAATGGTTAACAGAGCATATACTGTAAATTAGCATTTATAAAAATCAATTACACTGCTTCATAAGACAGAGCAGAAACTTAGATTGTCTTCACCAGATCATTTGTATTTATCTGTTAATTATAAACTTTAATTGTCTCTTTTTATCATATTAATTTGCACAAATTGTACAACTTCAGAGTTTAGCAGTTTTCAAGCCCTTGAAATACAATTATTCTCTTAACATTCTTTTCAGAAACATGGTATTCATTAATAATTAGGTTGGTAAAAATTAGCAGTTCTGATAATTGGCCTTGGCTTCTCCTTGGATTTTTTTTTTTCTTTCTCCACTAAAGTTCTGGTTCTCACAATTACATGTCTGTTGGCCTCTTCCTGTGCCTGAGGTCTGTTTTAATTGGACTGCAAGGCTCAGAAAACTTCACAGGATTTGGGCTTAAAGTATAATACAGTTTGATGCCAGTAAACTGACTGCAAATAGGTTTGACTCTTTTCCCTCTCCCCAGCACAAGTTGGACTTGCATACCATGAGGTTAGGTCTACTTGCCCAAACTCTTGATGTAAGAACACTCCTGCATAACAGAAGGAAAACAGTTTCCCAGGCTCCAGTCCCATGTGTGAAACAACTGCCAACTCTACACTGAGCAAGTCAGCAGGCACATGTAATATAGAGAGCGCTCCACGGGTTCTCCTTGGCCACCTTCAACAGTGGTTTCATTTTTGCTCAGTGTGGCAGCCCCTTAGAAGGAGTCATGTGATGCAACATGTATCCAAAGACCAAACTAAGATTTATTCTTTCAAGAGGGTGCAAAATCTGGACTGTAAAGTAGGAAATCCACACTGAGCAGCAACTCATGCTATCTACTCTGGTACTTGGCAGCTTCTAGCTTCCAGCTTCCAGCAAACTTCCAGCTTTCTGGCATTTTCCAGAGACCTTGTATCCATGTCTGATAACACTGATGGACATCCGCATGTTCCAACCCCAAAGGCTAAAGTGCTCAAGAGCAATGAGGAGGACAGCCCACTGTTCCTAGTAAGAAAGCAAAGATGAAGATCCCACACTATCCCACTCAGAAAACCCTGCTGCATTCTCCCAAATAAGTAGTGAGGTTTAGGAAATGTGGGGTGGTCATCTAACCTATAAGCAAATGGCTAACACGGCTAGAGTTCTTTGAATCCTCAGACTAGGTATTAGCTGGTTATGTCTCTGCTCCCTCAGAAAACAGCTCCAAAGTGAGAAGCTATGCCTGAGAGCCAATAAATGCTGGCTGAAAATCAGCCATTTATTCAGCCATGTGGCTCTCACATATTGTCTCAGATAAGACCCTAGCCAGGTACAGATTTGCAAGTCAAGACTGAAGTCTATAAGCCATAGTTTTTCAGGGATTGTGTTCATGTTATTAGGTGCAGAGGGAGTACAGTGCCAAGGTTGGTTGGCTAGGAAGAACACAGGAGAAAAACAGCTATTTTGTTGTTGCTGTTGCTGTTGTTCTCCTTGTTCTTGTTGTTTTGAGAGAAGGTCTCAGTAATTTGGGGCTGGCCTTGAACTATTGGTTCCAAACAATCCTCTTGCCTCAGCCCTCTAAGTAGCTGGGACTATAAGCACACATCACCATGTCCAGCTCTAGAACAGCTCTTTTATGTACAGGAGTGTGGGGCTGTTGCTCTATCAAAAGAGAACAGTTTCCCTGTGTATCCCAACTACAGCCACTCCCTCCTACTCTTCAGATCAAGTTATTTTTAAGAAAAGGTGTGTGTATGCCTATAATCCCAGAATTCTAGGAGGCTGAGGCAGAAGGATTGCAAGTTCAAGGTCAGCCTGGACAATTTAACGATTTAGACCCTGTCTCAAAATTAAAAAAAAAAAAAAAAGACTGAGGATGTAGCTCCATGAGAAGGCCCTGCCTTCAATCTCCAGTATAGAAAGAAAGAAAAAAGGGAGAGGGAGAAGGAGGCAGGGAGAGGGGAAGGGAGGAAGGGAGAGAAAAAAAGTTCCCACATACAAAGCACCTGTCAGCCCTATCTGTAAACTCTGTCCCTGACTTGTAGCAGCTCATGCCACAGAAATGTGGTCAGTTCACCTCTTGACAACCTCTCTCCATCCCAGTCCCCATCCAGTGGTGTCTTTCTCTCTCTCATGCCAGTGCCTCAGCACATCGACCGAATCCCATGAGAAAGTAGGAAGCTATGTCTGGGAGCTGACAAATATTAGCTGAAAATAAGCCGTTTATTCAGCCATGTGGTTCTGAACTGTCACTTTTGGAACTGGAAGACAGGACTGCTGCCACTGCCCAGCTGGAAGGTGAGAAGACACCAGCCTGGCTCTCACCTCACGGTAAGGGTAGGAGATGGGAGGAAGGCTCTCCACAGCCCTCCCATGAGGAAATCTCTCTGCAGGAAACACATCTGGGTATTCTTGGCCATGTCATGCCAACTGTGACACTGTCTTTGACTTTTATTTCTCCACTGCAAGACCTAGTGGGAATCGACAACAGTGTGCCACACCTGCAGATCTGCACTGGCCAGCTGCTCACCTCTGCTTCTTTCTCACGCATCCTCCTGGTAGATTCCACCACGCCTCCGTCTGCGGCCCTCTTTCAGCCCTGGCAAAGCACAGATCCTTGCATGACTCAGCTGCTAGCCATCCGAAAGTCTCAGTCTGAGGACGGGCAGCTCCTGCCGAGCCAGAGGATTCACGAAAACTCAGCCACTGGTTGTCACTGAGTTTCAGGACAGGTGAAAAGAGAAGGACTAGGCCAGCTTGTTCTACCTGATCATGGTGAGGCTGAGAGCCACAGTTTCAAAGGGATGGAAGGAATTAAAGAAATCTGAACTCTGCCTCCAGCCAGTCTGCTGCTGATACACACAGAACCTTGTGAGAATGAGGCAAAGGTGATCCTGCCCACGTTTATTTCCATCTGTCGGAAAACTGTCACAACACAAACCTCACATATTCTCACTCTTATGTAGAAATTTAAAAAGTCAATCTCAAAAAAGCAGAGAGTAGAGCAGAGGTGATAAAAGTCTGGAAAGCAGATGGGAAGAGGGGTAACAAAGAAGAGAGAAAATGGGCACCAAAATACAGTTAGAAAGGAGAAATAAGTTCCAGCATGATAAGGGGACTCTAGTTAACAGTATCTAGCTCTTGGACATGTACGCCTGTGCAGCACAGTCTGTACAATAAGAGTGGCTGAAGAGCTGTCTTCAATGGGTACTGAACTGAAAACTTCATGTCTACCATCTCACCTAATCCTCGCATCAACCTTAAGTACTACAATTACCTTATTTTGGTATACAAATTAGGACACTGGAACTAAATGATCTGCCCAGTCCAGGAACTACAAGATAACAAGGCCAAGACTAGAATGTAGGTGAATCTAAGCTCTTGATGACAATACTCTATGGATGTAGACATACAGCAACCTGTGTGATTTGGGATGTTTATTTCAATAAGTGGCACTGTCTCAGGGCAGGGTGCCTTGAAGCAGAGGCATGAGAAAGGGGAGTTAAGTGCCTGTGATCCATTGAGGACAAGCTCTTCAGGAGAAACCTTCAAGCCAGTGAGGGAAGCAGGACATGGTCTCAAGTAGCATCCAGCATGGCCTGATGCACCAGGCTCTGAGCCACGATGCATGCAGCAGTACTGTTCCACTTTGAGGCAAAAGGGCCAACCTCTTGTCTTCTCATAAAGCGTTCAGCCATTGGCCACATTGGTTGAATGCTGGACTCTCCCATTTATCTCTCAGAGAGGTGACTCCCAAGAAGGTGACAGATGTGAGCCATTGGCTGCAGCCTTTGTGGCAACTGGAGGACGGGTACACCTGCAGGTAAAGGGGGTGTGGGTGGGGTACCAACAGAGCTACTCCAGGCACCCAATATTTCTTGGCAAAGGGTCAGGAAACAAGGCCTCTGTGGCGATCTTAGAGTTCAATCGATTCCTCTTGGTTTCAAAGTGGAATTTTATATCTATCATATAACACTGAAGTTACAATCCAAACACCACCAAACTATGGCACAGAAAAGATCCCAACACCGATCAAATACCACCACCCAGCTATTGAGAAACCTGCCAGGAACCCTTTCCGCCTCCAGACTACCAACAGGGTAATTTCCAAGGTCAATGTGAAGAGTCTTATAATCACCTTTCCAGCCTCGTTTTTCACACCATCCCTTTAGACACCCCCTCTTGCAGCCCTATTTGGAGTATTCCTCCCATTCATCTGTGAACGTTCTCACTCCTGTGCTTCTGGCCGTGTTACTGCTGAACTCAGGATGCTCTCTTTCATCCCTTCTCTGACAGGTGACATCTTAAGGAAGGCTCTTTTGTTGCATGAAATAGAAACCCACTCAAGCTAGCTTAAGAGAAGAGGAATTTATAAGGAATCAGGATTTCTCAGGAAGAAAGGGAAGGAAATACAGGAACAAAGGAATGCAAACAGGAACTGGAGAGTCAGCTCTCTCCCCAGTCTGTGGTGTTCTTGCTATAGCATAAAGTTTTAAAGATGGCTTCTCAGTTAAGACTGACTGCTTGCTTTGACAGCCACACACAGGCTCTATTGCCCTGTTCCCTCTCCAAGGCCACAGTTACTAGAACAAGAAGAGATACCTGATATATCTGGGGTGATCCTAATTTAGAAGCAAGACTGAAAGTTCGACCCTGGTTCACTCTGGCCTGATGTCCTGATCAAGGAAGACATAAGCCAAAAATCTATGGGATGGCCATCTTGTGCCCATGAAGTAGACAAACTAAGCATAGAAAATTAGTCCATGGGGTGGAACCACAGACTAATGGTGTGAAGGAAAAGAAAGGATGAAACCAGAATATGGTAAGAGACAGTTGGGTCCTAACAGCTTTTCCATTTCTAGCTCCAGTCCCTTCCTGACACAGGCAACTATATTTCTGACCTTAGGTTCTATGACATCCCTGCAGTCTGAATCCTCATAATAAAGGTTTCTCTTCAGTTTAACAAGCTCAAATTAAATTTAAGAACTTGCAACCAAAGATTCTTAGCAATACATCCATCTGTATCTGTTTCAGTCTCTACTGCCTCACCTCATCTTCCTCCTCTCTCTCCTCCCTCCTTCCCTTCCTCTCTCCCTCTTTCCCTCTTCCCCCCTTCTTCTTCTCTCCCTCTTTTGCTTTCTCTCTCCTTCTCCTCTCTTCTCCAATCCAGCTTTGCTTCACTTATCAGCTTGCAACACCCAAACATGGCTATGTAACCCTCTTTTATGTCTTCCCAGCAACAAAGCCACCATTTAGCTGCCTAGCATCCCTGGGTCTAACTTATAGATATCCAAGAAAAATACAATGGACTAGTCATTGTGTCACCTTCCCTAAGACCTTTGGTTCTATCATGTCTAACTAAGGAGATCCAGAATCACATACTAACATGGGGATAGAGCCACAATAAGGAGACATGAAATGAACATCCTAAATACCAGTATACCCAAGAAGAACTTTCAAATCTCTCACAGACTATATTGCTATTCCCTCTCTATTCCCTTCATATGTTACATGTATCTCTAATGATCTTGTCATTTTCCACTGTATTAAAAGTTATTTATTGATATGCTCCTACATCAAAACATTCTTGCTGGTAAGGGAGGGACATCATAGGCATAAAAACATCAATTAAGTTTGATTTGTGTGCATGAATAGGGGGTAAATGATATTTGCATTTTGAATTTTGATGGGTAGCTCAAGAGAATATACCAAAATATTTTCTTCTGTATTTCTAATTACTTTGTCCTCTCTGATTCACAGTACTATCTATATCTATATCTGTATCCATATCTATTCATGATATCCATCACCTTGAGTTGTCTTCATTTGTTTAAATATCTAATACCTCAGCTGGACTAAGAGGTCTCTAAGGTCAGAAGCCATAACCTTTTCATTCTTCTTTCCTAATCTAGTATAAGCCTAACATGCAGGAAGTATGTATTGAATATTGCTTTTTGTGTTGAATTGAATTGAACCCAAAGCCATGTGAAATTTAGGCCAGGATCCCACACCTGATTGCCATTATTTACCTGGTCTTCCAAGCTCTCTTGGAAGACCAGTATGGCAGCTTTTGGTAAAGGCCACAATTTGGGCAAGACCATAATCTTCCTTCTCTGGAAGAGCTTGCTTTGTATTATTATAGTAGAAGAGAATGATGAATAATTTTTCCCATAAAAAACATACTTCCTCTTTTTGACAGTTTTGACAGTCTATTGTTTAAGCCTGATAAAAGGAGTTCAGAAATAATTTACAGAGGAAACTTGGCTTAAGTGTCTTCCCCAGCTGCTATTGGTATTTTGAGACTATCTAGAGAGGTAATTTACACACACATATGCATACACAACAGAATTTTAGTGGGCTTTGTGTTTCTACAGGGTGTCCAAATATTAACACTGGCCATCTGGTCTACTCAGATGGTTGGTTGTGGCGTCTGCCCCAGTGTCTGGGTTCTTTCTTTATTCTTCAAACATTATGGGACCTGACCACTACGCTAGGCACAAAAGATACAAAGATGGAAAGCTGTACTCTGCTCTCAAAAAGTAAGTCCTAGACAATGAAAACAATAATTGCACAATGATGCACTAAAATAAAACTGTCTCGTGCTACAGTGAATCTGAAAACAAGCAGCAATGGGAGTGTGGAAGAAGGAGTCAGTAAGTCAGCCTGGGCAAGAGAAGCAAGAGTTCACATTGGAGACACCTCTGAGATCAACCACAAAGAATAAAATGATCAGAAGGCCAAAGAAGGAACTCAGGGAATCACCAACATTAAACCATAAATCAAGAGGAATCTACTGAGGTGAGGAGTAGTGAGAAAAGGCACAAGGGAATTAAGGGAGAGCAAGGCCATGAAACCTGAAGAACAGAGAAAGAATGTAGATGTTCAACCATCCTGAACAGTCATTTGCAATGAGCTCACCCAGGAACTGGCTTTCGGCATTTTAGAAGTTCTGCTGATCTTTTTCAATTTTTAAAACATTTGATTTGAAAATTACTTGAAACTCATAGAAGGTACAATGATAGGAATAGTGCATAGAATACCAATACACCCTTAGCCAAATGTACCTATGGCTAACGTTTCACTCCATTTGCTTTTACCGTTTATCATCATTCTCTTTCTCCTCATCATTCTCTCACTCTGCCTCTCTCTCTCTCTCTCTCTAATACCATCATCAATTTTAGTAACTGTTGCAATCATTTTGTCTAATCAACTGACCATTTTCCAATTTTGTTAAGCACTCACAGTAATATCCTTTACTGAACTTTTCTCTTCCATTAAAGCATTCAATTTAGAACTAGATATTACATTTAGTTGTTGTGAGGTTTTTTTCACACAATGACAGAATTCTTAACTGACACATAATACTGTATATATATTGTACTATATGTGTGTATATATATATATCTGCTGATCTTTAAATACATAGTTTTTAAAGCATCTGCAGAGAAACTTGCCAAAGGCATCTAAAATCTTGCTTCAAAAAAAAATAAAATAAAATCTTGCTTCAAAGCATGGTCCAGCAGCATCTGCATCACTTAGGCATCTAGAAATTCAGCATCCCAGGCCTACCCAGGAGATTCGAGCACACACTGAAGTCATGAAGCAACTACACCCTTCCCTAGGAAAGTGGCAATTTGAGATGAATGATCAGATTTGTGGCTTCTGAAGAACTGGCTTCCCAAGGTTTCAAATTAATAAATCAACTTGACACTTCTCCATAATAAAAAGTGACACACAGAGCATTCTTATCTATAACTTTGATTTAAACATCACAAATCATGTGTCGGATATTATTACTTCCATCTTACTAACCACAAAACAGGAGCTTGAAGAAGTTAAACGCTTTGTCCATGATTAAAAGGACAGTAAGTGGCACCACATGGTCTTGAACCCACACTTTCAGAGCGACTGGCTGGGAAAAGGGTATTGTGCACCAGAATAAGAATGGTTCTTTCCTGGTTCAATTCTGAATGAAGTATGAATTAGGACAGGTCAATTTCTTTGCTCTAATTCTGGACTTTTCAAGTAGTCTTCTGATGACTAATCAATCTGATTTCCTTTGAGTTTTAATTCTGTGATAAGGTTCCCTGGAAAAAAGAATGGCAAGAAAAAAGACCAAATGTTATGAATCAATAAACTGACATTCTTGCTTATGAACTTTTCCCAATGTGGACAGGTTTTTCCAAGAATGGCTTGCCCCAGGTGAGCTGATAAAGTAAGTTTCTGAGTCATCAAAACTCAGAGTCTGGCATAACTCACGTGGGTTTTACACTGAGACTCAGTACTGTGGAAGGATTGGGGAGAAAGTATATCAAGAATAGGAAGGACTAGAAAGGAACCAGACTATAGTGTTGTCTGGTTTCTCAAGATGGCTAACTCTAATATCATGATGTATAATGAAGCTAGGTCTGATCTGGGCCAGCAACATTACTTAAGGGGCTTAATCTGGAGGAGGAGATGTAGCAGCAGATGCTTCTGGATTGATCTTCAATCAGTCATACTGTGATTCTGTGGAGAACAGTTTATAGCAGTTCCTTTTTTTTTTTTTTTTTTTTGAGACAGGGTCTCACCATGTAGTTCAGGTTTGCCTTGAACTCACTATGTAGTCCAGGCTGGCTTTGAACTCATGGTGATCCTCCTGCCTCAGGCTTCTGAGCGGATTACAGGCATGCACCACCATGCCCAGCTTATTTTCCAATGTGAAAAGAATTGATGAAAGTTAAGGAGGGCTCTAACCTCCCTAATCATCCTGAGTTCAAGAAAGGGAGATAGCCCCTGATAGATAAAGAGTAAGTTGAAAAATCAAGAAAAATATCCAGCAATATATTGTAGAATTTAAGGACATGGCTTTGGGAACCAGTTATACCAGCTTTCAGGTCTAGCACTTCTACTCTCTGTATGGTGTTGGGCAAATCGCTTAATTTCTCTAAGGCCCATCTATAAGACAAGATTAATAATAATACTGCAACTACCTTACCAGGTCATTGCAAAGATTGACAAAAATTATGTGAAACAGTGTTTTAACTCAGAGTAAGCGTTCTAAATTAGACAGTACCATCATCCTCCTCAAGTCTGGGCATTCCCAATGGAGTTGAGGGTACAGGCTACGCTGGATGGATTCCTCGGTCCCAGGGATATGCGCCAAACAAACCACAGGTGAGCAGGAAAGCAGAAGGCATCACCTGGTCATGGAAATGGTGCTTTGCAAACATCACTAGGCCTGGTCTAAACTGAACCAGTTCATAAAGGCTTTCAATACTGCACCTGCCAAGGCCTCAGAGACCGGACACCAAGAATTGATTCCTGAGGTCCAATCTGGCTGCTAGCCAGTCAGCTATTTTCTCTTCATAATAATGATAAAAGCTCTGATTTTAAAAATGCCTTTAAACTGTTGACGAAAATTATTTATATCATTCTGGTCAGCTTTGTCTTTCTGGTCAGCTTTGTCTTTCTCAATCCTTATTCTACCCTACCTCTCTCCCAATCTGAAAAAAGACTGATGAGTTTATTGGAAATGTCTTGTAATTTATTCTGTGATGGAACGATTTCCCTGGAACATAAACAAAGCAAAAGGTCTTTAGGTGCTGTTAAATCAAGCTGGTGTGAGAGAAAATGTAAATATTCCCTCTAGCCCTTGGGCAAAATGGAAAAGGAGATGATCTCTCTGGACTTCCACTGATGAGATTAATACCCAAGATTTTCTGTGGGCTTTGTTATACTTAGGGAGGTGAGAAAAACTATTTTCAGGGCTCCCAGGAAAGGCCCACTGTGACCCAAGACTGCTAGTTAACCATCTGCCAAGGCGAGGCAAATAAAACATTGTGTTACTTGATCTAGCCAGCCAGGGCTGAATATCTACAGACCTGTCATCTGTCCTCCAGGCCTCAGGTCTGCCTTTTCATTCTGCTGACCACAGAACTACGAATAATTCTTAGTTAGTAGGGAAAGGATGAACTCACTTTGTTTTTATCTTCGCTCCGTAGTGTACAGATTATCCTGTCTCCACAGAATTACTCTGCCCTTCTTTTTTGTCTGGGGTCAAAGTTTAGCCTTAGGTACCAGCTTTTCCAGTCCTTCCTTCTTACTTTGGGGACTTTTTGCTGAAATGCTAGAACTCAGAGGTCAAAACTATTAACACTGTCAAGGATGCCTTTTCCAGTGGGAGAGCTGGGGCCACAGCTGCTTAACAGGGTTCAGCAAAGGTTAGCAAGAGAGTCTGGTGTAACTTGACCTCTGTTCCTCCAGCCCAGAATGTGAATAGATTTTATTTAATTAAGCATAAATGATTTTTTCAAAAGTTTGCTAAAGTTGAAAATAAAATAAATAAAATATGACCTGCAGAGAGGTGAGTGAAGGTGTCACAGGTCAGAGAAAGTGTTCTTCCAGCTCCAGCCCTCAAGATAAGGAAAGATCGCAACCTGCCTTAGCCCCATAAGCCCGAAATCACTCTTCCTCTTTCTTAAAAGACCTAATGGAAATGTCAGTCTATTTCAATGGTAGCGAACCTACAGCATGTGTGCCGGAGCCACAGCAGGCTATTTGTATCATCGAAAAGCTCTAAAAGGTTCACCATCACTGGTCTATTCTAATCACGCCAACTAAGAAAGCTTCCTTCTTTGCTTTTCTTGTGTTTGGCCACTTCACACTGCTTTCCCCCATCAGTCTCTTCTAGAGTCGAAATACATTTTCCCCCAAGGTAAATGTCTTCTTGCTGAGTCGAAGAAGCAAGGCAACAGGCCAGTTTAAGGCCTGAAACCCTTCCAGACCATCCGGAAATCAAGGGGGCATGTGTAGTCAGTTGCTTTGAAGCTTGATTCCCCTAAAATAAGAAGAAAGCAAAGGACCTCTCTGAATCCTAGCTCTCCAGAGCCAATGATTTGTAGCCATTAGCAGGATTAAGTCTTTTCCTGGTGGAGCCCTTTGTCTGTTCTGTGAAAGGTTAAATGGGTTATAAGGGCAGGAAACCCAAGGTCAGCTCCCACTTGGAGCAAGCCCAGGAACTGACGCACTCAGTTGGGAGCCAGGGTGTATATTTCATTTACACTTGACCTGTCCTTCCTCACTCCCATAGGTTTTCTTTCTTTTCTTTCACCTCTACAATTCCAGAGGGACAAGCACAAGGTTCCAATGGCCCTTGACTAAAAAAAAAAAAGCACACTCAGATGACCACAGGCCCTGGGCATCCCTCCAGTTGCTGCAGTGTGAGGTAACCACAAGCAGTATCAAGGTGTGAGGGTTACTTGCAAAATATCAATCCATCAACAGTCACAAAGAACTGTCAAATGGCAAAGGGACACATACAGAGACCCTGTTAACAAGAAATCTCAAAGCAAATCATACATACGCACAACAGTGATTTTTAAACATTAACACAGTAATAATAAATAATCTGGCAGTATCTCCCACCAGGATCTTGAAAACAATGGTATCATCAAGGTCTCTAGATTTAAACTTTATTCCCCCGAAATATACAGTGAATGTTTACTATATGCAAAGACTATAAACAGTCAGTGGCAGTTCTTCTATCAGGCCTTAAACCTGGGCTTAATCAGTTCAGGGAATTGAAGCAGAATATTTGATCCAATAGATATGCATGTTGAAGGTGGCTATTAGTATTGCAGAATTTTGGAGATTTAGGGACTTCAGAAAAGACCAAAGTCCAAAAACAATAAATGACTCATTCAAGGTCAGTTACACATTCAAAAGCTGGAACTAGAACACGAGTCTCTTATGGTCCAGTGTAGGACTCTCTCCCTTGTACTTCGGATTGGCAGAATCTTGCCAACCTAAGAGTCACAAGGAGAAAAATAGATACCATAGCAATAGGGACAGGTGGTACAGGTGGCATTGGGAATGTCATTACTGGGGCTTGCTAGGGGGGAAAAAGGCTGGTAGCTACTGCTCAAGTCACCATATGAAAACTAGAAAAAAAAAAAACAGTATCAAACAACCTTTCTGACTCTAAAAGAGCCACAATGTAAAAAACAAAATAACTACTCACTCTTGTAGTTAGCGTCCCCCAAAGACATACGCTGCTCAGTTATTACTTCCTCACAGTGGCAATGATGCCACATGACTTTCAAGATTAAGGGACAGGAAGTCTTTTATCTGTCACCCTCAAATGCTGACTCTCGGAAGACAACATCTCAGAATCTGACATGGAGAAGTCCACACTGCCACGTGAAGAGGCTACGTGTAAATACTTCGGCGGGACAACCTCAGCAGAGCCTCTGCAATGCCAGGAGAAATCTCACGTGAGGACTATCCAGCTATTCCTGACAACCCAAAGAATCCTGAGAGATGCTAACTGTGATTGAAACCACTGAAGTTCTGGCAGTTTGTACACAGCAATAGATAACTGGAGGAATGGAACAGATGGGGAAATCTTAAAGCTCACCAATAAGGTGCCATTTGTAACTAAGAAATTCTATGAGGCTTTTAAAAATATATAACAAAACCTAACAAAAAATTATATAACAAAACCTGACCATGAATTTCTAGAGTAAACTGCTGGCAAACTGTAAGGTTTATGCAAGCAAATGACCAAATGCATCAGACATCAAGGACACTGAGGGGAAATAGAAACTGTTCAAAGCTGAACTTAATGAATGCCCAAAGGTATTCATTATGCACATCACCCCAGCAATAAATACTCCAGAAGTAAATCAAATGGAGGGCAAAGCCGAGGAGTAAAGAAGTGCAAAAAGTAATCAAGGGGAAGAAAGAGGCATATGCTCTGCTTGGTACACAACCATCTGGAACACAAGAGGAGGGTGAGTCAGCATGGGGATGAACAGAATATTAAGCTTTGGAGACTGCAAGAGATTTCCCGCGTCATTCCAAGAACAGCAAGCAAAGTTAAGTGGAATAAGGAGAAATGTGTCTAACATACATGGAAAGAGAGGTCAGGACAGGAAACAAGAGGTCTACAAGTGACAAGGACAGGCTTTTATGAATAGCAGCAACATGAGATAATGGAGCAGTTATCACATGTTATAATATTGTGGCTCAGTATAAATGTTAATAGGCACTGGCAGGTTGGCTCTTAAGAGTAATTCAGCCAGTCACAAGATCTTAGCAGTCTGAGATCATCACAGTCTCTTACTGGGTCCCAAAGTTCCCAAAGGGTACCACTGGGAAGCTTTGGATTCTAGTCCTTCCTTCGATAATCACAAAGATTAGGGAGCAAGTATCTGAGCCAGACTTATTTGTTCCAGGAAGCGATATTGCTGGAAATCAAGTCAGGCTGAGAATTTGGGGTGTTCTAATAACTTTGGGGACTGAGGACCTCACTGTAGAGCAGTGACACTACCTGGGAGACAATTTCAGTTCCGTGTGTCCCTGAACTAGGATAACACTGTCGGACCCACTGCGATCTGGCTACCTCTCTTTTCTCTTTATTTAAGTCTGCAGTGTTACAAAGTTATATAAAAATTAGGTGGTAATTATTAATCACATATTAAAATAAATAGCCTGAAGAGAGCTTCTACTATATGCCAGAAATTAGGCTACAAGTTTTACACTTATTAATTCCACTTCCAAAAATTATAGAGTATTACTATCACCTTGGTTTTCATTTCTGTTTATTGCTTAAAGAAACATTATGTCTGGCCCAAGACGACAGATATCATCATCACCATTACCATCACCATCATCATCATCATCATCATCATCGCAACAGTAAACATTGTATCAAGCCAGACATCATTCCAAAAACTTTAAATACATTAATTCATTTCATTCTCACAACACTGTGAAGTAGGCACTATTGCTAACCCATTTCAGGACACTAAACAAAAGGTGGAACTGGGATTTGGTTCTCACCTTAAACAACCTCATTATATTGTCCTTCAAGGTAGAAGGCCTGGTGATGTCCGTGTCTGGCTAACTCTTTGAAAGCCTTTGTATTCTGCTTCTGTCCAAAATTTTGGATTAGATATTTGGATATATGTATGCAAAATTAAATCTCCATAATGTGATGAACTCTAAAAAATCATCTTAAGGACCACCCAGGGTCTTTTGGCTAGTTGCATAGATTATAATGCAGGGAAAGGAAGCTTGCTGCCCATTTAACCCCTAACCTGCTGGCCAGTGTTCTTGTTTCTGGAACTTGTTAAAGGGGAACGCAGTGCTGACAAAGCTAACTGTTAGAATTTGGAGTTGCTGCCGGGAGTTTTACCTCTAAAAGTCAGAAGACTAGCTCACTGAATTATGGGTGGTGGGACCAGTAAACAGCTAAGGAACAAAATCTATATTCTGATACAAGATATACGCTCAAGATCAGAAAAAGCAAGTAATACTTTTTATTGCAAAACAACAAAGCATCGGCTTGTGGAGAGTGGACCAGACTGTGAATATTGGCACAAATAATAAGCTGCTAAAAAGGACAGAGAAACTCAAGTTTCAAATATAAACTCAGCTGCCAAGTTCTCACCCAGGGAAAGGCAGGAAGGGCCAGGAGACAGGTGCAATGTGAGACGGGCCCTCCTGCCCATAGACTCTTTTCCCACCTCTCAATATGTATGCTGTGGAGAAGCCAACAGTCTTCACATTTGTATTAAGAATCCTTTTTTCCATTGGTTAATTTTCAGAAAAGAGCCACCCAATTTACAGTTGTTGCTGGGCTTTTGTTTTTACAACAACAGAAATAACTTAGCTCCTGAGTTACAGGATGCAAACACCTTAATACCTAAGTAAATGTCAAAGACCGTGGACTCCAAGGACACTGTGTTTTATGTAACCTTCTCCACTTTGTGGTTCTGACAACAGTAGCTAGGTCCAGAGGGGACAGGAGAGTTTCAACTGAGACTTCTGAGCATCATTTAGTTCCTCTCTGTGCAAAATTCCCCACAGACTGGAGCTCATTTCCCACCTAATTCTCACTTGCTACCTGCCAAGAAATGTGCTTTCAATACATACAACCCAGAAGGATCTGCACAAAAACAAACACAATTTTGGTACTCTCCAAACACTACTGAAGAGTCAGAAGTTTCTGTAAAATTTGTAAAGAAAGGACTATCTCTAGGAATCAACCAGAAGGGATTCAAAACTGAAGAGGTATCACAACAAAAGTGGGGCTCTTTGTTCTTAGGCCCTTGGTTCACTATGGAGGGGAGAGAGAACAATACTGGTTCATATATCCATGTACACATGTTAAACACATACATTTACATTCATGTTAGTCTCAAACAGCCCCCTCCCCTCCCACCTATATGATCTGAGGACCTCTAGGCTGAAGGCTAACCAGGCCCTAAGTTGACCCAAGTGAGCACTTTAGCAGAAGTCCTATCGCCATCTGCAAATGATGCTAGAACAGTTGACTATCAAGTCCCCTGTGATGTGTAGTATGACACCCAGGGTACTAGGCTTTTGTATAAATTATTCCTCGCAATACAACAAATCACCCTCAAAGTTATCTACCTAAAAAAAACAAGCAAATATTATTTTATGAAGTTTAGAGGGTAAGAAATCCAGGAACAATTAGGTGTTTCTGGCTCAGAGTCTCTCCTGAAGCTACAGTTGTGTGAAAACATAAGTAGTGCTGGTGGTTCCAGTTTTCGTTCTCCATGCCAGAACTGCCTTCTTTTGGGGATGATTAACAGTGAGAATATTCACTCCCTTTAAGGGAATCTTACTTTAACTTTTTGATGTGCCTTGGCATGAAGTCTGGTCTTGTAGGTCTCATAAGACAATCACAATAGAAAAGAATTGTTCAATCAGCAAAGCCAGGTTATTCAGCCTGGAATAGCAGTATGTACAGGATAGCAACAGGGTAGCCCAAAATGGTTTAAGCCAAGCCAAGTTTAAGTCATTTTCAAAGTCTTTTCATAGGTCTGGCAATGAAGTTGGTATCACAACTACACATCTCTCCTATCATTTTGTGGCTCCAATGTCAATAAGCAACTGTTTAAAAGGACAACATACACGAGAAGGTGGGGGCCAGCAAACTTCTCCATAAAGATCAGATAGTAAATATTTTAGACCTTAAGGGCCTTATAGTCTCTGTAACAAGTACTTGCTACTGTAGTGGAAAAATAGCCATGGGCAATATGCACAAACATGAGCATGGCTATGTTCTAATAAAACTTTATTTACAAAACAGTACATAGCTTGCCAAACCCTGATACAAGGCACAGAGCAGTTCAAATCTACATAGAGAAAAGTTTTCTCATGAAGAAATAATGATACCTGGAAAGCTTTACTTCCCTAAAATATACACACACACACACACACACACACACACACACACATACACACATACACTCACACAATTTACATTAATAATATTTAAATATGTATTTCCAGGAAAATCTTGAGTTCACAATTTTTGTCCACTGAGCAATGGCCAGGTATACAATTTTTTTGTTTTGTTTTGGTTTTTTTCCTAGAGCAAATCTCCCAAAGCTAAGTTCAAGCTTTGACTTCGTAGAGGGCAGACACTTTTAAAATTTAGTGACAGTTTTTCTAGCTTCTGGGGAAACAAAATCTTAAAGTTCAGAAAAAACTAGATTTTCAGTTTCTATCAAAATATCATATTCCATCTGCTGCTCACTGTTAGAGTGAAGTGCACCCCAGAGTGAAGTCCAAAGCCAACCCTTACCAAACATCCAATTCTATTACACACACTGTAAAATGAAGCAATAATAGTGCCCAAGGATGTTAGTGGAAAAGATAAAACTGCATCCCTTCCAATCTCCAGATGTTTCCTGTGTAGATTCATCTTCTTCCACCTCATATACCATAAGCACATCTTGTACTCGAAATTTGATTTCCAAACCAAACAGATTGCTATCTTTTTTCCTTTGGTTTTTTTGTTCGTTTTGTGGCATGCGTGTTTTGTTTTGCTATTTATTTTGTTATTGCTGTCTTTGTGGTGCCGGGGATTGAACCCAGAGCCTCACACATGCTAGGTGAGCATCCTACCACTGAGCTACATCCCAGCCCCCAAACAAATTTCTAAACCGCTTATTTTACTACATGCTTTGACTCATAGGCACAGATGTTCCTCTTACTACCTCCCTGGAGAAAATAGTAAGTCATCCACTGCCACCAACGCTGCTCCAGCAGGAGGATTAAGTCCAGGAAATTTTAATCTCCTCTAAAATAATGCCCATTGATTGTACCTAGTAAACACTTACTGTCCTGATCCACTCTCACGTGTACTTAGTGAAATTTATTTACTCTCTCCCATCATCAGTCATGGGTGCCCTGCTCAGAGAGGCACCCAGGCAGCCTCAGCAAGCTTGCGGTTCAAAAGCTTGCATAAGCCCTGGCTTTATGCTCAGTCCAGGACTTCTGCAGCTGTGCCCTCCCAGGTGTGGGGCAGGAGCCAAACACCCCGAGACACAGACAAGATTCACATGGCAAACAGCAGGAACTGGCTATGGCTAAACACTTAGAAGATGGGGAGGGGGAAGTTGTTATTCTTACATTTGGATAACTGAACTAGGAAAAATTAAATAACTGTCCTACATTTTAATAAATGTAAGGTAAACTGCAGCTTTCAGCCTCAAACCATTTGCTCATATATACGCTCTATAAAATGACCTGACTCAGACTATTTTACCACAGACAGGTCAAGCAGCTACAGGTGAAATAAAGTAAGTTGTAACAATAATCAAAAAAAAAAAAAAAAAGACCTGAGGCATTTAACACCAAAATATCAGTGTGTGACTCTAGCTTTTGACTCCTTCCTGTCTGTCTTGACCTACAGCCTCTCTTCTATAAATTTCTTTTTCCCAACTATATCTTCATTAGAGACAACCAAAATAGTGTCTTCACAAGTCCCTGGCACAGAGTGAGATGCTGGACAGAGATTTCCTACACTGTATCCTTCCTTCTCATGCTCCCAGGGAGATAGGGATGGTGGAGGATCCTACTACTTGAACAGTGTGGTAACTCGAGAAAGAAACATGTCTTCCTGTCCCTCTTTTTTCTCAGCACATTTGATGTATACACACACAGTTGACGACAGCTAAGTGAAGATTTGACCTTATCAGACACCCTCTGACCGTGACTCTAGAGCATGGTTCCCAAATTTTACTGTACATCAAAGTCACCTGAGTGCCTGTCAAAACTCAGCTTCCTACTCCTAGGGTAGGAAGGGTCCTACTCAGGGTCCTACTCCCAGAGTTTCTCATTCAGTTGCCCTGAAGTAGAGTCTGAAATGTTGTATTTCTAACCAGTTCCACTGATATCGCTGGTCAGGGAGGCACACTTCGAGAGCCCCTGTCCTAGCATTAGGGCATGATACACATGCTAGAAGCACCTAGGAACTTCATGGAAGCAAATAATCCTGTGGCAACAACCAGGCACATGTGTCTCCATCTCAGGTGGAAGCAGGATCCAGGAGGTGGAACTGAAGAGAAGATGAGTCTGTAGACGATGAAGTTTGAACAAAGACTGGGAGGCAGTCAGGCTTATAATCACAGCCCAGGACTGGAACCAGATGACCTGATTTCAGTTCCTGTCCCATCCTTGTACTGTGAACCCAGACAAGTTTCTTTGTACCTTTAAACTACAGTTTCTTCATCTATATAAAAAGGTGTTGGTAATCACAGCTTAGAATTATTCTGACTTGAACGAAGTAATCTATGTAAACCACACAAAGCACACTATTTGGAGGATTTCAAACAGTTAATTGTAACTGTTCAATAAATTCCTAACTTGGGCATAAGATTAAGACTTGCGCTTTACTGGACTAAAGGACTGATAGGCAGGGACCTGGACACAAGGCTTGGTGTGAGGCTGGATGGTTAGTCTGCAAATAATACACTGGGCAGAGGTAAAAGAAAGAAATCTGTGACGATATATTAGCACAGATTTTTCTACCCAACCCAGAAAAGGGTATCTTTGGGTGCCTAGACACTTAAGTGTGGCTGGCATTTAGATCAGAAATCAGAACACCAAGGAGATACTGGAGTTCAGGTAAGGAACTCATTTATTGCAAAAACTGGCATATAAGAGAAGGATCCAATTATGCTGCTAATATCAGAGAGTGATCATAAAAAATAATGATGCCAGCTTAGGGAGTTGCTGACATAGCATTGGACCCAGATTCTGGAGGAGGACTAAGCATACATATAAATGTGAAAGAATCTAGTTGTAATAGCCAAAGAAATAAAGCACAGAGGATAAAGAGATTAGGGTGTCTAATGCCGCTATCCTCTTTGGGTTCTAAACATCTATGCCTAGCAAGCACTGTGAAATAGACCACAACATTCGAATCTCCTCCCCTTAAGATCAGAATTGAGGTCTGCTTTCTGGTACCCATTATATTAGTCCATTTTCCATTACTATAACAAAATACCTGAATCTGGGTGACATATAAAGAAAACTTTATGTAGCTCAGTTTTGGAGGCTGAAGGTCCAAATAGCATAGCAGCAGCTCTGATGAGGGACCTCTGGTCACATCACATCCCAGCAGATAGAGAAGCATGCAAGAGAGAGTTCACATAGCAAGAGAGACCAGGGATTAACTGGGATCACCAAATGATTACCTTAATCCCTTCTGAGGGCATGCCTCCAATGACTCAAGGACCTCCCACTCAGCCCGACTTTTTGAAGGTTCTACCACCTATTAATACCACCACACTGAGGACCAAGCTTCCAACACACGAACCCTTCGGAGAAACATTGAACCATATCCAAACCACAAAACCCCTCTTTCTGTCTCTTTTGGGGTCCATTGCCCAGATCTCTAGGGCTCACATTAGCTGAACACCCTGCAACTGACTCCTCACAAGTCTAGGCCCCAAATCTCTTCCTTCTTAGCTGAATCACAGTCCCTGGCCTCCTGATCTGTCCCACTCCTTGCTGCCCACAATGAGAATATCAAACTATGCTGAAGCTCACGCCCTAAATACCTTGCTGTAACAGGTATTCTTTGATAATTAATCTAACAAGTCTTTTTTTTTAATAAGCAAGACTATAATGACTCCCATAAAAATGATTTTCCTACTTTCATAGTTTTCATGTTGCCCAAATACGGATAGCATCTCTTTGTTTGCCAATTCTAATTGCTTAGCAATGGCTGCCTGGGGTGTATGCATATTTTTAATTATTTAATTAATTTTCTTTTTATTGTTTTTATTATTTTTTAATCAGATAGACATGCATGTTTAAAGTTAATAGTCAAATAATTCTACAAGTTTTATTATGAAAAGATGGTAGTTCCTTATCTCCCTCAGTCCCATTTCCCCTTTCATGAGGTAATTACTTTCATGTCTTTTCACTAATACATGAAATTGGTCCCCAGGTCTCTAAATGACATTTTTGTGTTCTACTACTTGGTTATTTTTTTCTCTTCCAGTTTTAGGCACTACATTGACTTCCTCCTTGTAAAATTTAGTATTTTACTTTCTGTCTTTTATATAACCCACTTATCCATATGTCTTTCCCATCATTTCATCTTCTCAGTATGGTTATAAATTTACAATTTTAGGTAGATCAATACTTGAAATTTATGATATTACCACCACATAAATGCTATTCATAAATGAGCCAGGTAATAACCATAATCATTTTTCTCTTTTCTATACAGCTTTATTTTTCCTGTAATTAATAATTGCCTTGCTTTCATTTTTCTAAATTTTCTATATATTTTTAACTAATTTAATGTCTATCTTGACACTTGTCTAAGCCTCCGAAAGTACTCAATACATAGGGATACTACATCAATTTCATCTACTTGAAGAAGTGCATCCTGGGACTTTCTGATTGGTTTAGTCTCTGGACAGGTACACTTACTGTCCTGCTGGCCTATTCCCCTACTTTTCTGAGAATTTCTTTTCCTCTGTGTCTTGTGCCTCCCTCTTCCTTGGTTTACATCCTTATGTACATGGAACACACCTAACATTTGTGTGGCTGATGATACTTTTATTCTCCCCTCACGTCCAACTGATACTCTGAATGGACATCAAATTCTAGGTTGACAACCACTTCCTCCAAGAATTTGAAGACACTTGTTCTACTGTTTCTATATTCTAATTTTGCTTTTGAGGAGTCCCAAGTCTTTCTAATCATGTTCCTATTTGTAGCCTGCTTTTCTCTTTCTTGAATCATTTGGCTGTTGACTCTCTTCTGGTTTTTTCCTATACTCTTCTTCAGGAACTTTTATTGTTCAGATGTTGAATCTCTTGAACCTGTCCTTATTTGTTTATTAATATCTGATATCTTATTTTCTACCACCTTTTATTTTTGCTTTATTTCAAGGATATTTACTCAATTTTACCTTCAATATTTCTATTGAGTTCTACTTCTGCTATTACATTGTTAAAATCTAAGATTCTACTTTTGTCCACTGAATATTCTTTTTAAAATAGCGTTTATTTCTTGTTTCATGGTTACTGTATCTTTCCTTGTTTCCTTGAGGATATTAATAACAAGCTTTAATTTTTAAAAAGCTCATCTCCTGGCTTAGTTTCTTCTTCCTCCAAGATTTTGTTCCTTTTCTCCTCCCCTCTCTCTCCCTCCCTCCCTCCCAATCAGCAGCTTTCTTCAAATGTCTTGTAATTTTCAGTTATCTGCTTATATGTGAATGGGGACTGAAAAGCTGATTTCAGTATAGGCTCGCTCTCCAATACAACAGCAGGCCCATCCTAAAAAATGTTCAGAATTGTTTCTGTATCTCATTAATTGCTTTCAACCACAGTGACCAAGAAGGATCCAGTCTCACTGAACAGTAGATCGGTACTATTATAGGCTGGAAAGACAAAATAATTGGGCAAAGTCCATAGTAGGTGTGGTGGACTCAATGTGGGCAACTTGAGCTAGAATGCCAGCTGGACTGAGCTGGTGTGATTCTGGGCATAGAGGATCCACCTGAGGATTGTTGCTGACAACAATATAAAGCAGAGTCGGAGCAGAAGCTAGTTGGCAGGCTGTTTCCCAAGAGAAGCTCTGCTGCAGCTGGTTCTCCTGAAAGGAACTTCACTCATCAAGGAAGGAGCTCGGGGCCTTGCTGTTGTCAAGGGTGGCTGCTGCTGCTTCGGAGGAGCTTTGGTTGTCATCTCTGCTGCAAGCAGCGTATCCTGGTTCCAGTAAAGATTTATTTCTTCAGCCATCATCTGCAGACATAGACATACACATGACAGTGCCGTGGGCTCCCAGCTCTTGATTGGAGCTTTTGGGTCTCCAGTGCCTAGATGGGCATTTGGCACTCTTCCTGTATTTGGCTTGTGGGTGAATATTGTAACTTCAAATGCCCTCTTTATAAATCTGCTCTCTTACAAACCATTGACTTTACAAAATCCAACTAAGACAGTAGGCTAGATGTAGGAGAAATGATCCTTAGAGTTCTCTACCAAGGTTTCTGGAACTATTGAATGTCTTTCTACTGAAACCATTAATGAGGCAGATACACTGCATTTCCAAATGGCTTAAGGTCAAGGTTAGCCATCATTCTAACCTGGGGTTTCAGTCACATCTTCTTCATGAGATAAACTCAATGTACTATGTAGAGCTACCAGTAGTCATCCTCTAACCACATACCTTTCTTGCAGGATCTGTTCACCCTTCTGGAAAGGACAGTCCTGTGTAATTCACTTTTCCACCACAACTGAGTGAACCATAAACAGATGTAACTCAAACCAGGCCACTGAGGTTCTGTAAATAAAGCACTGAGAAACACAATTAAATGGTGGAGATTCCTGGAAAGGATAAATAGAGCTAAGCAAGAGGTTGTACCATAATCAAAGTCAGAAGGTCCATGTGACCAACAGAGAATATCAATGTGCAGAAAGTAGAGAGCAGACATGCAGAAAGAGCAGAGGTCAGACCCAATATGGTGCCACGAGAGACTGAAGAAATGCTTTCAGGTGCTGACTTTCCAGGTGAGCTGGTGTATACGCCTTACCCACCCTGTGAGTCCAGTAGATTCACTTTGCAATCAAGCTAGTATATGTAAGTTTCTGTTCCTTATAACCAAATGATTTCTAATATGTTCATTAAGCAAAACAGGAAAAATATGACACACTCAAAACTAGTAATAGAGCAAATTTTAGAAACAAGATTACTTACAAAGAGGGACCGAGTGTAAGGAAATCAATAAAGAATGATGGAGTACTGTAGGCCTAGCAAGAGCAAAGTGTTTTTACCTGTCCCCAATAACAGAAAGGGCAAAGGAAGTGAGCATTTATCTTAATCTAGTGAGTGTAGGGACTTCTAGACCAGAGGTTTGGTCATAGATAGAAGGACATGGTAAGCCACAGCAACCCAGAGAGAAGGGAACTAGGAGATAAATATCCTGACCTAAAACTCTTCCTGGCCTCCTATATACTGTATGTTCCTCCTTTGGTCAAACTTACCAAAAGACAGAGGACAAGGAAGCCAATGATTTAGTCAACAGGGGCAGGGTAGACCTAGAGAGGAAAGAAGGAAATGTCTAGCTCACAAAATACCTTCTGTCCACGTTTGCAAGGAAAAACTAGCTCTCTTCTCCTTGCCTCTTAGTAACTTCTTTTGTTCATCTATGAAACCAAGAGTGCAAGGAACACAACTGAAATTCAACTGCAGGGGCTTAGGAATGTAGTTCAGTGGTACAGCCCTTGCCTAGCATGCATTTGACCCTGGAAAAAGAAAGGAGAAAAAGAAATCCAAACCTGACCCAGTCAAATTTAGTTTGCTTTACATATAAGTGTGCTTAATTAGAAAACAGTATCAGTCCTTTAGTCAAAGACAGGTTAGTTGTGGATTTTCTTCAGAATTAAGAGTTACAAGTTCTAGGTCGTCCAGCTATGAGAACACATGAATGCAAATATATGGAAAACCCATTTCATTTTCCAGAACTTCTAAAGAAGGATCTTGCCTTCTGCTTCATTCCCAGCTTCCTAGAGTACCTTATGCAGAGATTCTCAATCTACAGGAAGATGGATGAAATAATCAGCTAATGAAATCACACGCATCACTATCATGATCATCATCCTTGGAGGGAAGAGGCCACATAAAGTAGAAGTTGTCTTTTGGAAGAGAAGTTCAGTAAAGCAAAATTCTAATTCAGCAATACTGTATGTCCTACCAATTTACCAACATTCCTAATGAGAACATGTCTAGTCTCATGTTAATGACAGAAACTAGGCACAAGACAGTCAGAAGCCCAGAACCACTCCTGTGGCTCCAGAATAGCTTCATCTCCATAGCAGGGCCTGGCAGAGCCCTCGCAGGACAAACATCACAGGTGCCAGTGAGCCTTGATTGCAAGTCACCACTGCCGTCTGTTACTGATGAACAGATAAGATTAGAGATGGGGCCTTTCATCTTGAGGTCACGGTTAGAAACTCTGCATCACTGACTCAGATGATGGGAAATGAGTGGGTACACTCAGCCCACCTCTTCCTGAATGAAAGCTGTCTGAGAAAACCACCTCCTTACCTGGAGCATGAATGAATCAGTGCAGATTCTTGTGGTGGGGTGAGGGGAGGTTGGAGGGGACTCGGGAGAGAAACCAAAATGCACAGACTCTAAGAGATGGTTTGACCCAGTTTTGACAAAACAGAAACAGCCTAAAATACCATTTTTAAATTTCCAACTCTAATTGAAGGATCTCAAACATAAGAAAGGCCTCTTCACATTATACTGATGATCTGAGACCACATGAATAATAACGTTCTCCTTTTGCATGGAAGTGTTATTCCTAGATTAGGTTATAATTCTAAGTTTTTCATTTGCTCATTATATTCCAAGGCTCCCCATAACCAAAGACTTTCAGTTAGCCCTATTTTCTATGAATAGTTACTCACATGAATGGCTGATAGCAGCAACAGATTGTAATTCTCGGCAGAACCACTCTGCGTGCCTTCCAAACGCCTGGTTCTACATCATCACTCACATCACCACTATCACAGTTCCAAAGGCACCAAGCATGTGGACAAAGCTGGGAGGCAAGTGAAAGATACAGTGTGGCTAATAGCAATCTGTCTGTCTGACAAGGGCAACACACTGGGCCACAAAGGAGATCAATCTAAACAAAATGATAGTCACCCATAGCTATGGGTCAGTAAGATCCAATGAGCTATAAAGTACACAAAAATCTGTACCTTCCCTGGGGTTTGTCCCATGGAAAATGAGGGATAGATCAAACCAAGGAGATCTAGGGGCTACACAGGGGACTATAGCAGTAGACAGCATTTATTATCCTGGTTTTTTGTCAGGGTAAATGAAAACAGAACTTCCCTGGTTGGAAAATCTTCCACTAACTCCAGAAATTGCACTGTAAGTGCCCAGTGGCAATTCTATCTTTGCTGAGAACAGAATTAAGGGGCACCTGGAGAGATGGGTGCCAATCAGGCTTAGCAAAATTTCAACCTGTGTTGTCCATTATTTTCTACATTTGAGATTTAAATGCTCCCAGTTTTGACAGAAAATATTTGCATTTTCTTTGAGCTGACCTCTTACTGACTGAAAAAAATGCACATTTCAAAATGTCTAGTTATGATTTCATTTTATGTAACATTATAAATATAAATACTAATGCAAACATAGATGCACAGAGAGATGATAAGAATGTGGTAAATGTGAGCAGAATAGTTTTCTCCAGACAGCACGTGCTCAGAGGACTTCACAGCTTTCAGCATTGTCTGGTTTTCTACACTGAAGATACATTATCTTCATAAACAAAAAATAAAATAATTTTTAGGTTAATCAAAAACCAACAGTATTCAGAAACTGTATAATAAAAAGCAAAAAAGAATAAACATTTATTAAATGCCTCCCTTGTGCTTAGGAATATGCTTGTGAATTATTATTATTTTTCTTCTAACAAAAGCTCAGAGAATCTATCTTGATGAAGATCTTTATGAGTGTTGTCAAGCTTTCAGCAACATAGAAATCCTAGAGCCAGGCTAGTCTTCCCCTCAGCTTGAAGAAATCTCAGGAGAAAACGAAGTTTGGGGGGAAGGCAACAGCCTGAAAAACATCTCCCAAAGACCCCAATGGATCGCCTTCTGACCAATGGCAGAGTGAGGCACTGTGGGTCAATCAATATGGACAATGTTGCCCACCTTAAAAAGACCAACGAGAACAAGGTGCTTTGTAATCTTCAAAAAGCAAGATTAGCTTTGAGGAGTCCCATGTCATTTGTGGCACATATTCTAGGGAACAGCCACAGTGAATGCAGCAGACTCATTAGATGAGGGGTCAAGCTGAGGGTCATCCCACACCAAAGCATGATGCTAGAAATCAGGATAAACAGGGTAATCACTAGAAATAGCTGCACTTCTCTGGACCTCCATTTCCTCAGCTCTTAAGCAAAAGGATTTGCCTAGAAAAATCTCTAAAGTCCTTTCCAGTTCTAGGAATCTGTCATTTATGATCTAATTCCAACCATTGCTTCTCTCAGATTCACTAACCAATTGCTCCAGCATGTTCAACTGGTCCACCAGACATTGCTTTAGGGCCTAAAATTACGTGTGCTAATACAGAGATGTAAAATCTCTTTTGTAATCAGTGTAGGATTTTGCTACCTACTTAGCTTTGTTTCATAACCCACAATTATCTTTAAAAAACAGACAAGTCTATTTACTCTCTCACCTACATTCCAGATGTGGTCAGCCCCTCCCCTACTCTTTCATAATAGAAAATCCCAAAATCTCAGGTGGGAGTCAGAACAGCTCAGGAGATTTGGCAGTATGAGCTTGGAATCTTTCCCACTGGGTCCCAAATGCTTTATTTCCTAAGAGCTGCTTTTGTAAGGCAAGCAAGAAAGCCTGAGTTTATAAGTAGAATTTATAAATGGGTTTTGCAAATTAAACAGAATTCCATACCTGACAGGCAACCAATAGAGTGGCTCTGTTCTCCTATATTATTTGCTTACAAGCAAAAATTCAAAATGCTAATAAAGGCCCCTCAGTGCTCCAGGTAGGCACTTTCTTATCAAAACAGGCCAGAGAGTGAATCAAACCACCCAGGAAATCACATATCCACCCCTTAATAATATTAACTGGGAGCATCTCAGACACAATTATAAACACAGGCTGCAGATGGCTAAATCACAATAGTCAATTACTATCTGGGAAGAATAAGCCAGAAATGGATTGAAATATGTGGTTCAGAGTTCAGCTTCTAATATTTTATCCTGTGCAACCCATATGGTGCTTTCCAGAATAGCTGGGCAAAGACACCGAGTCTTTGGATGGTAGGAGGCAGAGAGACCATCTCTGGCTTGATAATTCTGCATACACAGCATGAAGTAAGAGTTCTGCCTCCTTAAGCATCTCCTTTTGTTCACTGTGGAGGCACCAGGGACTAGAGAAGTACTGATGTCCCCTGTCTTCCATGCTTTCCAGAACAACTCTTGGCCCAGGGAACGGGTCAGAAAACTCCCCTTGCGATCTCTGAAGAGTCATTTGCAGTATTCATTCCAGGAAATCAATTGCTGAAGTGTGTTCCATAGATTCTTACGTTCCTATTTTAAAAATAACTTTTGAAACTCTCTTTTCATATAAATTTCGTTCGTATCTATTGAGTCATTCATTTGACAAACCATACGTTTTCAGTTTGCTCTTGAACATTTATATTTTATTTGGTCAAGAACAGATGTGCATTGGATTTTTTGAGATTTTTTTTTATTTCCAGAGAAGTATATCTAAGGGTACATCTTAATCCTAGTTAATAAAAGAGTCTTTACCTTTTCCACTTTAGCGTGTTTTACCTCTTAAAGAGGCTAATAAGTGACTCGTACTTTTGGCTGACTTTTTCCTTCTTGGGGTAAGGAACTTATCTTCTACACAGATACCACATGCCCACTCACCTATTCCAGGTTAAATACTGTTTGTCTGCCCCCTGTGATAAGAAAATTTATTCCAATTCTATCTTTCCACTCACTTCTTAAACTGAGAGAATAGTGAGATTTTGGTGGCACCAGCTCTGATTGACCCTTATTTTCTATACTTCTGAACAACTCACTGCTAATTATCTAGAGTCTCTAAATCTACTTATGTTTTACTTTTTGTAACCTTAGATGCTTTCAAACTTAATTTAAAATCTCAACATAATGCAAGGAACTGCATATGCCCAGGTAGATGGGAGGGAAAGTCAAAGCTAGAGAAGTATTTCCAGTGATACATATTTGCTTCATGTTGCCACCATTATCTTTCCCTTTACCCAGCTAATCCTCAGTTGACTCAGTCTTTACCTCCACCCTCATCTCCACCATCTCTTCCACCTCCAACCCCTCCCTCTGCATTGTCACACCGCCACCACCACTTCCACCACAGCTGCCATCACCATAAGAATTTCTCCTCTTCAAGAACCATCTCCTATAAACATACCTGGGGAATAAATAGAGCCTGATTTTACAATCCCTTCTGCCTCTCCCCATCTCTTGCTTTCTTTTCTGCTCCTGCCACTCGTATTCTCTTCATACCTCTACGCCACACAGGTATCTTTATTCTCACCCTCCCCTCCCATCCCATTACAAACCTAGCAGAGTACTGGCTCTCAATGCATATTTAAAACAAAATTTGTTTGAAAGCTTCATTGAAAATTGTGGACACTGGGGCAAGGGATTTAGCTCAGTGGTTAGAGTGCTTGCTCCACAAGCACAAGACCCTGAGTTCGATCCCCAGCACAAAAAAAAAAAAAAAAAAATGAAAGAAAGAAAGTAGTGGACGCTGAGGACTGAGGTCGGAGGAGGCGCAGCATATTAACTGTACTCTCTCTACCAGTAGCCAGCGCCTCTGTCCCACCATTCTCACTCCTGAACTTGTTTCTACTGTCCTTCTCAAATCATTCCTGGAAAAGGTCCCATCTGGTGGCCATGGCGTAGAAATGTAGGATGGTTGTTTCCTTCTTTCTAGGCCTCATTATTCTGTACAAAAAAGTATAGTGAGGCAATTTCCCCTGGTGAGAACCACTTTAGCTAAGGTAAAGGCATCCAGAAACAAGGCCCAAGAGTAAACTGGGTGTGCTGCCTGCACTGAAGACAAAACTGGAGTGTGGACAGTAAGTTGAAAGGGTCCATCCATTCCCAAAGGATTGCCTTCCTTCTGTCATAGACACATGAGTATCAGGTGGAAAAAAGTGTTCAACCTTAGATTGGATGTGTTTTGGGACAATGGAGAACAACATAGTAAGAATTCAAGGCAGAGTGAGCCATAAACATACAATCCAAAGGGAACTTACCATAAAAAAAACCAACTCAGTAGGGCCTCTGTCTCCATTACGGAGACTCTGACAGAAAGGCATGGGGATTTTCAGCTGCTAAAGTGGCCGCCAGGGGAAGGTAACTTTGAATCATGAGCCAGACCCCAGATCTACGTAGAGCACCACCCTCTCACCAACAGACTACTGTGTATACCTTCAAACAAGAAACTCCACAAAATTTTCTGGAGCTGCTAGTTCCAATGCCCCCAAATTGGTTTTTTCTTGTTTCTGCAGTTGTGAATCTTAGCATTTAAAAAAAAGATGAAGGAATAAAGACATAGATTTTTCAGACAAAAACAAAAGCTTTAGGTACTAAATCTCCATACCCAAACTTAAGAATATTTAGAATAGTCATTTTTCAGTCCCAGTCCCTACACTTTACCCTTTCACAGGGTCAGACAAAGAATGAAAATAGAAATAAGGAACTTTCTGCTGTAATGGCCATAAGCTTATTCTAAATGGTATGCTGAATGTAAGAACTCTGCTGTAGATGTGACTGAGATACATATGGAGAAAAACCTTACCAAGGAAATCCAAATATTCTTCATGAAACCTCACTTGGTGACAATGAGAAGAAAAACTGTTTTGTGTGTTAAGCTCAAGTGAAACCCTTTCAGAGAGGCCTGCCCAGAACAACCCATCCAAAATAGCACACAGCCACACCCAAATGTCACTCTCTATCCCTCCATCAGCTTTATTTTTCCTTTTTTCTTATTTATTTTTATTATCTATTTATCTTACTCTGCATTAGTTTTTCTACTCATCACCACCCAACATAATATGTGTTTACTGATTTATGTCTCTTCCCACTGATACATAAACACCATGGAAATTTTGACCTCTTTGATACCTATTTTTGTTCACTCACAGATAGATCGCCAGCGCTTAAGATAATTCTTGGGACAAAATATTTATTCAGTGATCATTTTTTTGCACAGAGGAAAACACTGTCAGGCTAATTAAAGGAATAATTATATTTCTAATATAAACAACTTAATAAAAGTATAAAATTATCAGTAAAAACTGAAATATATTTTTATATTTCCTTGGTTTCAGATTTCACCCCAAATGAAGTCATAGTCAGCAGCTGCAATGTTTGTTTGTTAAAGCTGTTCATTCTATTCTGCTTCTAAGCCCATGAAAATGAATCCCATCCTTTAGTGTCTCCCACCTGCTCTCCATCTTAGTTCTTTTTCCTTCTTAAAGGAGAAAATAAGGATAGGAAGACAGACTGCAGGGAAACGGCTTAAGAAACATCAAAGTTAAAGTGTGAGGGACAAATTGGTCTAGTACAAAGGTCTTCACCTCTAATCCCTTCCTATTTTTTTTCAGTTAAAAATTCATCTTCTAGACCCAAAAAACTCCACCAAAAAACTGCTGGATTTAATAAGCAAATTCAGTCGTGTTGCTGGATACAAAGTTAACACTCAAAAGTCAATAGCATTCCTCTACACAAACAATACACCCACCAAAAAAGAAATAACAAAAGATATACCTTTCACAAATGCACACAAAAAAATAAAATACTTAGGAACTATCTAACAAAGGAAGTAAAAGATCTTTACATCGAAAACTACAGCACTCTAAAAAAGGAAATTGAAAAGGATATCAAAAAATGGAAAGACATCCCATGCTCCTGGGTAGGAAGAACCAACATAGTGAAAATGGCTATACTTCCTAAACTACTATACAGATTCAATGCAATTCCAATCAAGATACCACTAACATACTTC
>PVJO010008124.1:0-77156 GCA_004026905.1 Hystrix cristata | reverse complement strand
GACTAGAGATTCCATTTGACCCAGCTATTCCACTTCTTGGTATCTTCCCAAAAGAATTAAAATCATTATACCGCAGGGATATATGCACACCCATGTTTATAGCAGCACAGTTTGTAATAGCTAAATTGTGGAAGCAGCCCAAATGACTATCAACAGAAGAATGGATTAAAAAAATGTGGGTTTTTTATACAATGGAGTCCTACTCCACCATAAAGAATGATAAGCTTGAGATATTCCTAGGTAAATGGATGCATCTTGAGACCATACTCTTAAGTGAAATTAATCAGACATACATGTTTAAATACCACATAGTTTCTCTGGTGTGATAAACTGAAGTGTAAATAAAGACTAAAATGTATTATACTGGGAAAGAGAAGAAAATGTCCAAATAGGAAAGGGAACGAAGGAGGGGGAAAGGAACAGAGGGACAAGAGAAATAAGAAATGGAAGGAAAAAATGGAAACAAATCTTTCGTAAATAGGGAGGGGGAGGGGGTGAGGGGAGGGGATGAGAAAAAAAGAAGCAACAAGATATGTCATGTACAGGTACAAATCCCCAATGATGAATGTTATCAATATGTACATCTAAAATGTACCATTAAAATAAAATTTAAAAAACTCGTGTTTATGGATGCAATATTTCTGTATTTTTTGACTACTTTAAAAAAAATAGTCCCCCACTTTGAATTTTAGTACTTTGAATATGACATGTCTTACTACTTGTGCTGCTTACATTACTTTGCAAGGCTCAGAGTTAGGGGGTTACCATATCCACAAATTTGGGAATATCTGGCCCCTAATCCTTCACAAAAATTTTCTGGTCCCTCTTCATAATCATGACATGTATGTCAGACTGCTTGCTATTTTACTACATTTGGCTTCTCCCTATATTTTTTTTTCATTTCTTTATTCTCAGGGGTCTAGTTTAGAAAAGTTGCTATTACTGCATCTTCAACTTCATTAATATTTTCTTTTGCAGTATCTACTCTACTATTAATTTTCACCATTAGCTTTTTAAAAAATTTCAGTTCTCAATATGAAGTACAAAACTTCATTGCTTTATTGCATTTTAAGGTTATTCTAAAGTCACTGTTGGTAACTTCATCAATTCTGTCATTACTGAAACTGTTACTATGACAAATATTTTTCTTTCTTATGGGTTACATTTTGTAGTGATTCCAAATATTGGTTGATTTTTGCTGGTTGGTGTGCATCATAAATATTTGACAGATATATGTCTGCACTTGAAGAGTGCAGAAGTTCATTTTGTCTCACAGTTAAATGTTGATAAAAAAAAAAACACATTTTGCATGAAAAATGTCCTTGTGTGGCATTTCCAAAATGGTGGAAATAAATTCAATCCCATTGACTGGTTGTTTTGCTGTCCTAAACCAGAGATCTCTGACAAAGTTAATGCCACTCCCTTAACCTCATCAAGAAGTCTGTACAGAACAGCAGTGGATAGCATGAGATTCCGTACCTTGCCCATAAAATACTTTTCACCACCTCCAGATGTGTGCCTATCCACAATCCTACGGTTTAGCTCTCCCATCGTATCTTTTTGAACACTTCCTAGGTATAGCTCAGCCATCGTATCCCTTTGGGCACTTTCTAAGTATCAATCAGTACAAAAGGAGATTAAATGAACCCAATTCAAAATTCATCATGCTTTCTTTTTTCTCACATCTTCCCCAACTGGCCTCACCGATACATCATCCTGGTGGTAACTCAGAGAGAAGGGAGATTATAAGACTCAAACTTACTTTGTTTCATCCACCTGTATTACCTTATTAGACAGATATGATATTAGACCTTAAGGATAATGATCACTTTGTAAGCATTCCAATCAACGAACCCCCCATAGCGTCTCCCTTTATAAGAAACATGAAACTCTACGTTGTTGATTTAATATCATCTTCTGTAATGTACCTAATCTTTCTAACAAAGATGTGAGTGTGAATAATCAGTAACATCATCTTAGACTTTGGAAGATATTCAGGTCAGTCTCAATTCTGTATACAAGGCTGTTATATACCTTCTCTAGGCTTCTTCCCTACAAGCCAAGGTGTAGATGTGTAGTTGCTACTGCACCACTACCTGGAGTAATTACTCAGTCAAGAGGAAGGGTTGATAATACATTCAGAAATTAACAAGAGTCACTTTGCTTTCTAAGGTAGAAGCTAAGGGTTCTTGGGAATTTGTTTAGATGTTTAGGGGAGACATTAAAGTCAAAATTATAAGCTGATCCTCCTGATTGAAGTCCTGCTGATATTGGCCTTACTTAAATGCTCCAGCAAGTAGACTGGATTTGACTCCACACACTATCAAAGTGGGGGCAAACCTAAGGCACGCATGCCACAGGGGCCACATGGAGCCCTCTCTGTACCCTGCGAGCCAAGTGGCCCCAGCATGGCCCCAGTAGCCGAGCATCAGAGAACAGCACACACAGGAACTATGTGCGTGCTCAGAAAGGAATAGCAGCATCAGGTGATGCCCAAATAATTTTAAATCAATAAAGGCTCTTGGGATTACTTTTCTTACTTTGTTTGGATCATCATACGCTTGTGAGCAGCCGTTTTCAGCTTTGAATTATATCAAATCTGATACAAGACACAGACTAATAATGACCCAAGTGCTGCACATGCTGCTTTCCAACTAATGAAGCACCAGCCGAGATTTGAGAAACTATCAGCACACATACAACAACAAAGATCACATTAATTAACGCCACAGGCAAACCTTTACCTTTCAATAAAAAGTTGTTTGTATCATTGAAAGCTCTGTTACTGTATTTTTCTTGTAAGACAAAAGATGTTAATGTATGGAATTTTTAATTAAAACTTTAGTATTCAGGTTTAATCACGGTGTTGGCACTTGGCAATGAATAAGTGGGTTTTGGGTTGTAGTTTGGAAATTCATCTCTAAAAGGTTTGCCATCACTGCCCTACCAACTCTATTAATCAAAGCGACCCACAAAGTTGTTTACTCTTGGAAAAATTTACCAGAAGACAAGAAGATAACATGGCACAGAAATTGTTGGTGGATATTTATAGGACATAATTCTTCACAGCTCTTTCACACCTGTACATATACTGCAGGTCATTGATGGCCTCTTGTTTCAAGGATATTTTGATACCAATCAAGCCCAAAGCATAGAGATATTTTCTCCCTGTGGACCAACGGTCAGGTATCCTCACTGGCAAGTATAATAAAGATGATAATAAATACATTTCTCATTAGAAAAGTTTCAGATTTCCACAGGCCTAGGTTCTTCCCCTGTAATAGAAGCCCTTGTGTATGGGGATAACCTCCAGCCTTCACTGCACTGTCTGTGGGAATCGGCACTCAGGGAACATAAAAATGCCAAAACTCTGGCTATGATAACAGGTCCAAGTAATAAACTCTCCTTTGTCTGCAATCCACTAGTTTTTTGTCTCTTGCTGACTTCCATCAAACTAGCACAGCTAGTTTTTTAGCCTGTGTGGGAGATTATTATTTACCATTTATCCAAATATTCTTTCCTCTAAACAAATGATAAACACATAATAATCTCCAACCTTTCAGCCGTAACATACATTTTATACTCTTGCTGTATTTTTAAGCTTTAAAATATGGCTTACATTAAATATCTATGTATTCTTTTAAATGTAAGGCTGCCATCTAAAACTAATAATTTGCTCCAGTTCTATGAATAATCCACATTCTATGCTCCACCAATAATTCCCTTATTTTCTTAAGCCAAAATGAAGGAGTACAAATTTAATTTAATGCTCTGTTCAGTCTAGAAACACTCTATTGAATTTCACATTTAATTTTCACAGAAGTAGTGCTAAAGCTTATGCTTTCATTAATTTACCAAACACTGACTCAGAATCCATGACATGGTGCAGTCTATACAATATTAAAGGGATAGAAGAATGCCTGATTTCATCTGCAACGAGCAAACAGAATAAGGTATCCATTCTTTCTTTTCTTAACTGAATAAAGAAGACTGTAGTTAATTTGACTATAAATATATAACTTTTTAACTCAGTCCAAAGGAGGCACTCACCAGAAAGTTAAATCCTACTTAACAGTAGAATGATAGTGAATCCCAATAGTATATTACTTTACCAAGTATGCTTAAATGGAAATACTTCATCAGGCTCTATCATCAAAAATCACTGGAGAATATCTTGTTGGAAATGATGTGACTATCTTTCACAGCTATGTCTTTCATGTTTCAAAAACCTAACTTTAAAACACATTCATATGAGCCAGGGTAGTGGCGAAAGATTATCACTAATGTCAGTTGACAACTTTAATAATTTTTTCCACAAATCGAATGACACTCTTGAGAACAGAGTCATCTGTACTTCTATTTTAACCACATAAGCACGTATTGTATCAGCAATTACTCTTTTAGAGAAAAATATAAATTTTTCCTCAGATTTTTAAAATAACTACCTAACCTAGTTCCTAAAAGAAATGTTTTACATATAGTAATATATATTTTACATATCTTTGAATTACCGTCTTGCTCTGTTACCTAGCAAATCCATATCTATTGACTGGGATCTATTCCAGACAGCTCGTCCTGGCTTCTCTCTTGGTGCCTTCTTGCATTTATAACTAATCCAATGCTCCTCTCCAGATAAGTTATAATCCATTCTTCTACAGAAGTCAACAAACTATGCTTCCCTCTCTAAATGTACATTCCAGAAAGGTTCCATACTGAAAATAAAAATATCATGTAACTGAATTATAATACAAATAAAGAAAACTCAGGATTCCACGGATTGCACTAGACAGTTCTCAGAGTGCCTCCACATACAGAATTCCCCCGCCTCCAGGTAAGCTTTTAACATCAGATGTAATTCTGTCATTTCTTCTCTACAACGTAGCTTCTTTCTCCCAAGTCTCCTTCTCTCCCTTTGGACAAGAGTTCACCTACTAGTTACATGCTTAGATTCATGGGCACATGCATGTGAAATCAAAACGGTATGTTACTCAATTACTTTTAGAACTCTAATGACTCAAGGGACCAGAAATTAAGATTTGCTAGCCAGTACTACAGTGTTCACTTAAGTATGTTTCCGGGAAACCAAAACATAAATCAAAAACTATTTGATAAGCACAGAACCATAGCAAAAGAAGGAGTCTATAAAAAGCAAGCGTTTGAATACTTGAGACAACCTAAAGCATTTCTCCCTACAATAGGATTACAGCAGATATCCAAATAACATACAATACACATCAGACATTTGGATCAGAACATTGTATTACCTGGCCTCTCTGGGAGGGGCTTTGTATATTTCTACAATCCTTTCTTTGCCTATCATTTTATTGCTGACTAACCCTTCTGAAAGACAAATACATTCATACTTTAAAGAATATATTGCTTTCCTACTCATTTACTATTAAGTTCAGCTTTGACCTGAAAGATTTTCTACTTCCTAAAGGTGATTTTGAATATCCCTATTCTGATCCACTATATATTTATTACATAATTGGCTGGCATAAAGCAGCCTTATTTCTGTGTCCACAAGAAGGAAATTTTTGTCAATAAGCATTTATGTTCAGCAAAAGATGGAAAGAAACAAGTTATTCACAACTCCTTATCTTCTAATCAACACCACAGATATTTGTTTTCTGCAGAAGCAGCCTTGTTAAAAATAGAAAAGGAGCTTAATACCTTGAGATTGTGCTACATCACTTGCTGGATTTGGGCAGTAGATATTAAATCCAACAACAGTGCTACAAGGTCTTCAAGCATTATTTAAACCCAAATTATTATTGAGCGAAAGAAAACCCAGGAGATTGAACAATTACTAAAACACCCATTCCTTGAACTTTTTTTTTCTAAAAGCATTCCTTTAGAAATTTTAAAATATATTTCAGTCTACTAATGCTGATGAAATTATGTTTTAAAAGCACTCTTTGTACTCTCTGAAGACTTTTAGTATGATAGAAAAAACCTGCACAAAAACTCCAAAGAGCTGGATAAAGATTTTAGTCTTACGATTTACTATGTGGCTCGAACATTACCTCTTTGGTGGCTAAATTTTTTTTCATAATGTGTAAACTGAGTAACTTTGATCAGGTAACATCTAAATTTATTCTAGTTATTGACACTATCCAAAATGGGCCTTAGAATTAAACCTACTAGAACCTAAAAATAAATAGAAATAGTATTTTCAGAGACAATTTGTCACCTTACCTTCCTACATTTATTCATCAATTCATTCATTTACTATACTTATTAATATATACTTATTAAGAAAATAGTAAAGCTAGACAAAATTTTATTATTTCTTTTACTGAAAAGTCTTCAATGCGTGGCATACACATGTGTTGTTCCACATCTTCATTCTATATGTACTAAAGCTGTCCTCCTACATTTCAAATTTTACAATGGTTCCTTTTCAGTTCTCATTCCCTTAAATAGTCATTCATCTGTGTTACTAAACTAAAATGTTAAGAGGTAATCATGTCCAGCTTTTGGATCAAAATCAAAATAAAGGTATTTACTTTTTTTTAAAATGCCTTGTACTCATACTGTGAAAATAAATGCATAAGTATGTATTCCAATGACTTTTAACTAAGTGAGAAAAGTAATTCAATATATAGAAAATACTTTCACATAAACTATGCTTGAACAAATGTGTAAACATAAGGAAAATGTAACTTCATCTTTACTAATGCATAATATACAAAAACTATGTAAAACTGCATCACCAGACAGGATATAAAAGCTACAAATCAGACACACATGTTTAAATACCTCATTGTTTCTCTGGTGTGAGAACTGAAAGTGTAAATAAAGACTAAAATGCATTACATTGGGAAAGGGAAGAAAACGTCCAAATGGGAAAGGGAACAACAGAGGGGGAGGGGGAAAGGAACAGAGGGACAAGAGAAATAAGAAAGGGAAGGAAAAATGGAAACGAAGCTTTTGTAAATGGGGGGGGGAGAGGGGAATGGGAAAAAAAGAAGCAACAAGATGTATCATATACAGGTACAAATCCCCTATGATGAATGTTATCACTATGTACATCTAAAATGTACCATTAAAATAAAATAAAATTAAATTTTAAAATAAGAAAAAAGTTATAAACACAAAAAGTATAAGCAAATTCATGAGAGAAAATTTTTGTAACCTTGGGGAGTGATCAAAGATACTTCAGCTATAAACATAAAAAGCATAACCCATAAATTTAAATTACTAATAAAATGGACTTTATTAAAACAAAAAAAATTGCAGTTCATTCTTGAATACTATTAAGGAAATTAAAACAAACATCATTTTCAGGGAGAAAATATTCTACATTTATTACTAAAAGGGTTTCTATCCAGAACATAGAAAGAGGTCTCGCAAATCAGTAAGAAGATACATCCCTAAATAAAAAAGAAAATAATATTTAAATGGACAATAAAATAAAATAAGACAATGTGGCAAAAAAAACTCATTAAAATGTTTAAAACATTTAGTCACCAGGAAATTTCTAATTATAGTATAATGATATCACTATGTACCTAATAAAACATTAAAATTTAAAAAATTGACAAATACTAATTATTGGTGAGGATGAAAAGCAATCCAAAATTTTATGTATTGTTGACAGCAACATAAAATAGCAAAATCACTTTTGAAAACAGCTTAGCCCTATATTACAAAGCTAATTGTTCCAACTCATCTGTATGTAACCAAAAGAACTGAAAACATCTCTTTATACAAAAACTGGTACACAAAGGTTCATAGCAGCTTTACTTGTGGTGATCAAAATGTAGAAGCAAACCAAATTTCCATCAACAGGAAAATGAATAAACTGCCTGCCTGTATCCACACAATAGAATGCTACTTAGCAGTAAAAAAATAACTTACTCCTTATACATAGAGCTATATGAATCTCTAAAATATTATGCTGAGAAAAATTTGTCAGACCTAAAGAATAAAGGCCATATGACTCCACTTATATAGAACTCTAAGAAATCTACAGCAATAAATGGGTTAAGAGTTTAAATCAATGGTTGCCTAAGACCAAGAATTGGGGGCAGAATTAACTGGAAAAGCACACAAGAAGACCTTCTGAAATGATTGAAGTATTCTATATCTCGATGGCAGTAGTTGTTAAACAGTACATACCTTTGTCAAAAGTCTTCTAATCAACACTAAAAACAAACACAGTTTAAGAATAAACTGTAAAAACACATATTTCCATAAAATGCAATTTTATTTATTTAACTTTTTTTTTTAAACCAAGAACATGTATTGGTACATTGTATATGTAATGATCACATTCATCATAGTTATTTGGTACCTGTACATGATATATCTTCGTTCCCCCACTCTTCCCCATCCCTGCCTTCTGCTCCCCCACCCTTCCCTATTTACAGAATGTTTATTTACATTTTTTACATTTTTTCCTTGCTCCTTTCTTTTCTTTTTCCTTTCCCTCTTTAACCCCTTCTCCCTTTATAGTTCTCCTCGCTTTTGAATATTATCTTTCTTTTACATAATATCTATTATGCCTCTTTGTCCTTATTTACACTTATGGTTTCTTATATCACAGAAACAATTCAATGTATACTCATGACAATCTGATTTATTTCACTTAAGAGTATGTTCTCAAGGTGCAGCCATTTACCTACACATGTCTCTAGTTTATCCTTTTTTTATAGCACCAATAACAAGTGCTGGCGGGGCTGCGGGGAAAAAGGGACCCTCCTCCACTGTTGGTCAGAATGTAGGCTGGTCCAACCACTGTGGAAATCAGTACGGAGATTCCTCAAAAAACTACAACTAGAGGTTACATTTGACCCGGCTATTCCTCTGCTTAATATCTTCCCAGAAGAATTAAAATCATCATACCACAGGGATGTATGCACAACCATGTTCATTGAAACACAATTTGTAATAGCTAAGTCTTGGAAACAATCTAAACGCTCAACAACTAATAAATGGCTAAAGAAGTTGTTGTTTTTCTACATATAAAATGCAATTTTTAACACTAACTTGTCTTAATATAAATGAAATCTAACATAATTTAAGAGCAAACCCAACATGTGAGGGAGATATGCTAGAAATCAGGGTAGTTTCCTTTTCAGAACTTACTGATCTTATCCCTGAAACTTGAATCTCATTTGACTACTTACTCACCACAGAACTATACACCTTCAAAGGGATTCTGTCTAGACAGCAATTAAAGACCAGGCTGTCAGGGATGATTAAAAGCCTTCTAGAGACAAGTTAAGAATGATACATACTGGGCCACCTGGCAAATATGAGACTTAGTCCATAATCTTAAAATAAGGACTTCAGTTAAATATGAAATTAATCAGATAAATTGCTACATTTTTGACGTATTTACATACAGTAAAACCTCAGTTCACGAATGCTTCTGTTCAGGAACATTTCAGTTTGCAAAGAGAAGCGTTCTGCAAAATTTTGTTTCTGTTCACAAACTCCACAGGGAAGAGGAATGTGGCCATCTTCCCCTGAATCATGGAACAAATTAAATTCATGAACCAAGGTACCGCTGAATATTGGCCCCAAGTTTCAACCAAATGACTGGAGTAAGGCCAGTAATGTAGAATGTTGTATCTTTAAATTAGAATAATTCTAAATACATTTATATCCCTCACATAATGTACTATGTAAGGGCTTATTTTTATCACATCATTACAACTTCGTAATGTAATACACTCTATGATTTAAAAATTATATGAATTCATGAGCTATTTTTATATGTGATGATAAATAACACAGATGTCCTGAAATATTCAATGTACGGAACACTGCACCTGCAGTTCTATAACAAAAACTGTAAAATGGTCACTGGAAACCATTATCATTTTCTTTGCTCACACTTTTGTAGGTCAGCAATTCGAGTTGAGCTCAAAAGGGAAGACGCTGTATTGTTTCCACCAAAGGTCATTCCCCCAATTGCTATCATGTGGCAGCTCATTCACAACTGCCTGCTCTAAAACAGCTTCAAGCACTTGCCAGGCAACAAGTGTTGATGTTCATCTGCCCTTCTCACCCACAAGGAGGCTCACACGCTTCTTCACATGAAGAAAACATCTAGACAGCAGAAACCGCAAAGTCTGTTGAAGTCAAAGCTCCTACATCTCAATTCTGTTCTAATCTTCCAGCCAAACCAAGTTAGAAGGCCAGCTCAGATTTACTGTAACAAAGAAATAAACTCCACTTCTTCATAAAAAGAGAAGAAAAATACTTAACAAAGGATTTGAATGTGGACATGAAAGGAATAAGTAGCTATTTTATGTCATCTATGCATACTGATGTATAGATTAAAAACATGGACTAAAATATAAATGTAACATTTCATTACAAAGAGTATACTACACAAAACTAGAACAATCCAAAAATTCATAAGGAACCAGAAGAGACCTACAATAGCAAAAGCAATTCTGGGCAATAAGGGCAAGGCAGGAGGCATCACTATCCCAGATTTCACAAAACACCACAAGACAGACTTGTGGATCAATAGAACAGAATAGAAGATGCAGAAACAACTGCAGACACAATTAGCTACATTCTCTTTCACAAAAGGAGCCAAATCCCTCCACTGGAGAGAAGACAGCTTCTTTAACAGTGGTGCTAGGAAAACTGGCTATCCACATAGCAAAGACTGTGTGATGAGACTCCCACCATAAGCTTACACAGCCACACTCAGAAGGTGGCATGCAGGCAGCTTGTAGCTTCCTGTTTATTTGGAAAGCAGCAGGGAATGGGTTGTGGACTTCACACCCTGAGATAAGGTGATACATTCCTAGGCAAAAATAGGTGAAATTTTTGTAACCAGTGTAATCATCCAGTACCTGTATTCGAATAAGGTGAAAAATTGTGTATCCAATCGATACATTTACTTTGTCCCCTAAAATCTTGGTGGGCCCTCCCAACTGGGCAGAGTCTTACAATAAACATTGTACTCTCTGTTTGATCTTGGCTCAAGCTCTGGATACTAGTCGCCTGGCCCTGTGCCAGCATACTAAAAGAGCAGCTCCTTGTGACCATATGGTGCCTCTGTTTCTTCAGCGTCAAATTGCTTTCCCATTACAAGTGAACCTACATCCATCTCTCTTACCATGCACTAAACTAAAATCAAAATTTATCAAAGATCTAAACATTATAACAGAAACAATCTGCTGGAAGACAAAATAGGCAAAACTCTTGAAGTCATAGGTGCAGGCAAAGACTTTCTGAACAAAATCTCAATTTGGGGACTAATACCCACGAGGAATACCAACAAGGTACACCAACAAGGAATAATACCACCAATCAACAAATGGCATCACATCAAATTAAAAAACTTCTGCACAGGAAAGGAAGCCACCAATAGAATAAAGAGACAACCTGCAGAAAAGGAAAAAAATTTTGCCAGTTAGTACTCAGATAAAGGACTAATATCTGATATATATAAAGAACTCAAAAAAGTTAGACTTCTCAAATTTAAAGACCCAATTAAAAATGGGCCTCTACAATGTACAGGCACTTCTCTGATGAAGAAATACAAATGGCCACTATTGAAAAATATTCAATATCACTGACCATTCAAGACATACAAATTAAAACACCACTGAGATTCCATCCCACTCCAGAAATCATGGCTATCATCAAGAAATCAACCAGTAATAAATGCTGATGAGGCTGCGGGAAGAAAGCAACACTCTTCATTATTGGTGGGAGCGTAAACTGATACAACTACTGGAGAAATCAGTATGAATATTCTTCAAAAAACTAAAAATGGAAATTCCATTTGACCCAGCTATTTCCCTCCTAGGTATCTTCCCAAAAGAGTTAAAGACATCATACCACAGTGATGTACGCATATCCATGTTTACAGAAGCACAATTCATAATAGCTAATGCTTGGAACAGCCTATATGTCCATCAACAGATGAACAGATAAAGAAAATGTGGTATTTACACCCAACAGAATATTATTCTACTGTAAGTGATGCACCTTGAGACCATGTTACCTGAAGTAAATCAGACACACAAGTTTAAGTGGTGCATGGTTTCTCCAATATGAAAAACTCAATAAATAAATAGATAAATAAAGTGTGAAACAAGACAGATAACAGAAAAAAGAGAAAAGAAAATATTGTGATCCAGCATGGACAATGTATCTAAAAGCTACCTTGATTAAGTGTAATTGTTTTATGTGTTTTGTATTTGTTTGACCTATTAGTCTGGTTGTGAATTTGTTTATGTGATAATTAACTTTATATGGTCTTATAAATGAAAATAAAAAGGGGTAGAGGGAAGGAGAAATAAAAAGAATTGAGATATGTTACGTTCATGTACCAATTCCTTATAATTAATGTAATCATTATGCACTGCAAATACGTACAACTAAAATTTTTTAAAATGTTAATGCTATAAAAGGGAAATTGAAAACAATTAATAATTAAACATGTTACAGATTCAATATGCATGTAAGACAATTTCAAATATATAGCAAAATTATTGACAGCAAAAAAAATATGGAAGAGAAAAATTGTGCTACAGTGCATATGAAATTTTTGACTTTACATTCTAACATTTTAAAAATTAATGATTATCAATAGAGACCATAAAACTTTGTACAGCATGGGAATAATGAAGAAAAGAGAAGATACATGAGCTGATAACTTAGGAAAATAATTCAACAAAGAAAAAATGGACATAAAGTTAATAGCTGAAATTTGCATAAAGAAAAAATATTCCAGAAGACACAAAATATTCATAACTAAAAAATTAAGCATATAAAAATAATTAAAAGCTATAGAAAAAAGAGAAATGTAACTATATAAAAGATATATAAAACATATTCAACACATATTTGTTCAGGTTTTTTAAGAAAACAAAATTATAAAGCAAAAAATGAGTTCTAATCTATACTAAAAACAGTTCCATTAGGTAATCAAGAAATATTAAAAAGTTATTAAATAATATTAATACAATTAATACTATAAAAATATTAACTGAAAACATAACTGCTAAGGTCAATAAATATTGAAATATCAACAGAAAAACTGACATTATAAAAGCAAAATTATGTCTACAAAACAAGATGAGAGGCATTCCCACAGAAGTCAAGAACAAATCAAGGCAAATAACCATCATTGTTTGCTATTTAACAAACAAAAGCACTAGCCAACTCAATTACATAAGAAAATAAAAGCATATGAATTTGAAAAGAAAACCTAAAACTAACACTATTTGCTGATGAAATAACTGTACTGCTTCAAAATCAAATTCATAAGTTGAAAACCTATGCAAGCAGTGAGAGAACTACTACCAGGGTAAATAACTGACATAAAAACTTTAAAAAGCTTAATGATATCAACAACGAATTTGAATATATAGGTACAACTAAAGAAAAGTCATCATTTTAGTGCCAAATTAAAAGTCAGTTAAAAAAATAAAATAAAATAAAAGTCAGGAGGGCTAAAACTAAAATTTTGAAGAATTATGCAAGTATTATAAAGTGAATTTTCAAAATTGTAGGAAGGAAATATAGGGTCTTAATTGGTACCTTTCATGAAAAATTAAACAGCTTGAAGGAACTTCAGTGAGAGAGAACGACTGTTACCAAATTCAAAACGTATACAGCCTGCGTGATTCAAACAGTGCGACAGTAATATATACAAAGGCAGACATAATAATGGCACAGAAAAACCACATAAATTAAGCCACACACGTACAAAGAGATCCTATCTAGGAAATACATTTTAAATCACTGAAGAAATATTAAATTATTCAGTATTTCACAAAATGGATAGTCATGTTTTAAAACAAGGCTGTATTTGAGTCATATGGCATTCAACACAATAAATGACACTAATATTAATCCTAATAAGTGAAATGTAAGAATTATAGAAGTGATAAGGAGTAAAATGGAAGAGCTGCTTCTTACTTGAGAAGCAAACCCAGTATAATTCCCTGTTCTTATATTAAACAATAACAGTGGTCATAATCTACTAATTCAATACTAAACAATACTGGAAACAGGCAAAACTTTAATACTGTAGCTGCTTTCTTCAGGAAAAAAGAGCTCCTAAAAGTAAGACTGTGGATTTATTTATCAAGACTGACAGCTTGTTTACCAAGGCTTACTTCAAGATTCTTATTTCTCTATTAAAAATTTAAAAATTAAAAGCTAAAATTTTAAGTGCTTTTTAAGTATACAAGAATTTTTAGCTTCATTCATATTAAGAAGTTGTAAATAAGCTAAGAGTTTCACAAGAAATAGTCATTCACTCAAAGGAAACATATGAGTAAGATGGGAATAAGTAGACTGAGGAAAGAAGCTGAGGTTATAATCTAAATATTTTTCAGGGATAATTAATTTATTAGGCAAAAGATCATTGCTGACTATCAGGTGGTGAAGACCAGATAAATTCTAACAGGATACAGTTTTTCCTACGAGAAAAAACTAACTTCTTGGCACAATATTCCTAAACTGGAGAAATGCAATCAGTAAGAGGTAAAGGTGGACGTGAGGATCCCATGATAAGTGGCAGTGGTGTGAATGCACCCAGGCAAAGTTAAAGAAGAGCAAATTAGCAGATCCTCAGGAGAACCAGCCCCCTACCCACTGCATCTACACATTCCCGCGAATCTGCGAATCTCATACTCCGGCCAACTCAGATAGAATTTGGATTCATGCAAAGAGTGAAAGCACGTTGTATTGAGTTACACAAGAAAGAGGGAGGAGGTGAGGAGGGCACTCTTTGGAATGCATTTGTATCAAAAGACTAAAAGTTCATTAAAGACTGTATCAAAGTAAGAAATAGGAATACGATAAAATTTAGTAAGCAGAAGCAATCCCATTTCCTGTGGAACATCTCACCTCATCCTCCTGGGTTATACCCAAAGTAAAATCTTTCCAAATTCTCTGGGTTCGTCTTTTATAAAAACAAGGGTCTCCATTCTAGTCTCCTGCAGTACTCTCATGAGAGACCTAGGTTTCTTCATTCCTTCCAGCCATTTGTACCTGTACTACCTCCTTCAAAGTCAGAGATGTTCCTTTATAGTTTTTATCACTTCCACTTTTCTGTATGTTTGTTCTTACTCAATCCTTTGGGGCTAGAGTTTTTCTTTGTCGCATTTGTCCTAGGAAATTTCTACTCATCTTCTTTTGACTCTATCACAAAATCATTCTTACTCTGGTCTGCCCATATTTCTCTTATAAAAGAGTATTTTATAATTATATGTGAATCTTTCTGTTTCCCTCACTTATTAAAAATACATCTTGTTCATCTTTGTATTTTCTACTCCTGTCAAAGAATGCAATGCACGCAAAATAATATATTCTTAGTGAATGAAGAAATGACAAAATAAACTATAAAAATGCATAATAGCCAAACATGAACTATGGTATATAAATCAGCCACAAAACACAACATACTTTAAACAAACAGAAATGAATTAAATTACATGATGTGTTAAATATTTAAATGCATATAGTACTTTTAGATACTTTCACTTAACTTACTAACACTCAGTTGCATGGAAAATAAATTTATCCAAAATATTTCAACTCCTGAAGATTGGATATTGTTGTTTCACTGAGGAAACTAAGCATGAAATTTGTATTTAACTGTTCAGGATAGCATTACGTGTATAGAACACTACAAATAGTAAATTTAAAATATAAGATGACAGATTCTTTACCACAGATAAAAATTTTTATGTTAGATATTCCAAGAGTTTATAATATGCTTGCATAAACCTGCTGCAAATAGGGAAGGGGGGAATGGAAGAGAGAGGTAGCGAAGAGGGGGAAACCAAGATATATAATGTATAGGTACAAAATAACCATGATCAATGTGATCATTATGTACACAATGTACCAATACATGTTCCTGGTAAAAATAAAACAAAATAAAACAAAATAATAATACACTTGCAAACAATCAGAAACAATTCTGTAGAAACAAAATTATTAAATAAGAGTCCACTTTCCTTAAATTTTATAAAATTAAGATTAAAACTTTTTCCCAACAACATCAATCTACTTTAGTGTGATATTGATGTAAATAATTCATGTATCCCAAACAAACTTATTTGATGATTCATCCTTGCTTAAATATATAAAATCTAGAATTTAAACAGCTTACCATTTAATGAGAAAATGAAATGGAAATAGCCCAAGATAATGTAGTAGAATGCAATAAATAACTGCACTGTGATCAGTTTCCATCTCTGGAGCTTCAAAGGCATTCCACTGCACTGACTTTGGTGGATGGAGTGGAATACACGTCCCATCAGGCCAGCTTGCGATTAAAAGCTACTGGGCATCTTGGCCCACAGGGGGTAAGTGCCGTCACAGGGAGGGGAATGGAGCATACCACCCTTACAGACCAGGAGTGCTTGCCATGTGACTCCAAGGCAATGGCCAGCTGCGTGAGGACCAAAGCCAACACCATGTCTGAAGGCATGTAAACATGTAGCCCTTGCTACCCCTCTTGCCTGAACCTTGCTCAGGTGCCTATTACTGACAGGGTGGGGAGGGAACACCATGGTTTCCACTATTATACCTTCTACAGGAGAGCACCGAAGGGTCCTTGAGTAGGTCTGTGGCTCCAAGCAGTGTCCTGCCGCCAGGAATGAATGGCCACAGGGGCCCAAGAGGAACTTAGCCCAGGTTCAGCTGGACTCTTATTTATAGGCAGATACTGTCACACCTTATCTGACTACTACGAGGTGTGAGGGTCAGAGAGAGGGGTGTGGGTGGTCTATCTCTAGCCCCACACCACTGAGTGATCAAAAAACTGGTGAGGCCTCAGGCGCCTCACTTATACTGGGGATGCCCCTCTCCGAGGCTCGTGCTAACACAGCAAGTTTAGCATCAACAGCGTCTCAGTAGTGTCCTCACTCTTGCCCAGCATATAGAAACACGGGATCGCTCTGACTCTACCGCAGTAAGCATTCTGCTCACAGGCATCAGTCACAGCCAAAGTAGCCTGAGGAGAACACACTAAAGTGCTCAGCCAAAAAGAAAGTAATACTGTATAACAAAGTGACAGCGCAAGACGTATCTTTAAGAGAAAGCCAGTTACTAATAAGGTCATCTCACAAAAGTGGTAAAGAAAGCTGATCCACTAGGTGCACATACTTCAATATAGCACCAGAAGACATATGAGGAAGAAAACCAAAATAATACAGAACATTTGAAAATAACATAATAATTCTCCAGTAACAGAACCCAAAGTAATCGATATGAATAGCTTGATTTAAAAAACTCAGAGAAATATTTTTTTTAAAAAAAGCTAAATGAAGTCCAAGAAAATACAGATAAACAGTTAAATGAAATTAGGGAGTCAATAACTGATATTAATGAGAAATTCAGCAAAGACCTAGAGATTTTGAAAAACGAACACACTACAATTAGCGGAAAAAATCTGAATGATACATTATTAAGTGGAAGAAAGAATAGCTAAAGTCAAAGTCGGTTCTTTTGAAATAATTCAAAATGAGACGATGTTCCAGACATTTGTGACACCACTGAAAAACAAATGTCTGCACTTTTAGAATACCCAAGACAAGGAGAAATGGAATAGGAAAGTTATTCGATGAAACAATAGCAGAACACTTACCCAAGCTTGAAAAATACATGGGCATCCATATAACAGAGGCTGACAGGATTTCAGACACACTTCACCAGAAAAGATGCTGTATCATAGTCAAACTTTCAAAAGTATTAAAAAAAAGAATTCTAAATTATGCATGGTCATATTTAAGTGTATAGACACTAGACTAAGAGTAGTCACCTCAGCAGAAATTCTAGCGGCAGCTAAGGAATACAATGACATTTACAGAACATGCTATCAGTATCTGAAGAATACACATTACTTTTATTGTCATATGGTACTTTCTTTACAATAAATCCTGTATTAGGCCACAGAACAAGTCATAACAAATTGAAAACAATTGAAATTATATCCTGTATCTTTGCTGATCAAATTGAATGAAAGTTGAAGTTCAAAGCAAAATAAATTGTAGATACTGTACAAACACATGGACACTGAACAACACACATTTAAATGAAGAGTAGGGCACTGAAGGAAGTTTGGAAGGAAATTTATAAATTTCTTGAAACAAATAAAAATGGAAACACAGCATATTAAATCTTGTGGGATACAGCAAAAGCAGTACTACTAAGAGGGGAATTTATAGCAATGAATGCATATATCGAAAAATAGTTTTCCAAATAAACAACCTTCTTACTCAAATCTCAATGACTTAGAGAAGAAAAAAACTAAGCAGTTGAAAGATCACCTCTTAAAGAGACTAAAAAAATTCAAAAGATCAATAAAACAGTTTTTTTTTAAAGATACTGAAAAATCAATACATCTTTCGCTTGAGTAGAAAAAAAATAAAACAGAGAAAAGACCCAAACTAGTCAATAGAATTGAAGGAGAAGGAACCCTTTCAAATCTGCATAACGCCAGCATGACTATGTTACAAAATAAAACAAAAATAAATAAATATAAACCAATAAACCTTATGAACACCGATGTAGAATTTCTCAAAAACAAATCAGCAAATTGAACAAATGATCCAGATGTTTCAAGTAAAGAAAGGTTCAACATATATAAATCAATAACTGAAACATACCATAACATCAAAAACTGAAGAACTGAAGTTGTATTTTCATCTTAATACATGCAGAAAAAGAATTTGATAACGTTCAGCACCCTTTAATGATAAAAGATCTGAAAAAAATAGGTACTGAAATTTCATACCAATATAATAAAGGTTATCTGCAACAAACCCATCACCAAAGTCATACTGAATGTGGAAAAACTGAAAGCATTTCTTCTAAGACTTAGAACAAGACAAGGATGTCCACTCTTGGAACTCTCACATAACAATCCCTTAACCAGAGACATTAGGAATGAGAAAATAAAGAAAAGCCATAAGAAGAGGAGAGGTGGTCAAATTACCTCATTTCCAGTAATATGGCTGATATATAGAAACACCTAAAACCTTCACCAAAAGACTGTTAGAACTGATAAATCCAGTAAAATAGCAGGATACAAAATTAGCACAGAAGAATCATTTCTTTTCTATACTCTACCATAAATTTGATAAGAAACCAATCATGAAAGTAATCCCATTCACAATAGCTACAATTAAAAAAAAAACAACCTAGCACTAAATTTAACCAGGGGAGTAAAACCTTGTACAATAAAAATTACAAGACATTCGCCCCCTTGTCCCTTTCTAGCCACTGGGATTGGGGGGCGGGGGGAAAGGAAGGGGAGAAGGGAGAGGTGGGGAGGTGGGGACCAAGATATACCATGTACAGGTACAAACTAACTACAATGAATGTGATCATTATGTGTACCTACAATGTACCAGTACATGTTCTTGGTGAATGAATAAATCAAAAAAAAAGAAAAAAAAAAAAAAAAAAACCCAGACAACTACAGCCAACTGATTGCAAACAAAAATGCCAAAAACATACACTGGTGCAGGGACAGCCTCTTCAACAGTTCAGCTAGCAAACTGGATAGTCCATGCAGAAAACTAAAACACCGCTCTTTTCTTATCTTGTAAAATAATCAACTCAAAGTTAATCACAGCTCTTAATCTAACTGCTGAAACGCTGAAGCTAGTAAAAGGAAACACAGGTGAAACAGCTTAAAGACACTGGTAATGATTTTTTGGGGGTAGAACCCCCAAAAGCTCTGGAAATAGAACCAAAACTTGACAAATGGAACTACACCAAACTAAAACGACTCTGTACAGAAAAGCAAATAGTCAACAGAGGAAAGAGACAACGTATAAAATGGAAGAAAATATTTGCCAGTCATTCATCTGACAGTGTTAATAGCGACAATATACAAAGAACTCAAAAAAATTAAAAATAAGGTTAATCCAACTAAACACTGGGCATATAATTTGAATAGATACTTCTCAAAAGAAGAAATGTAAATAAGACAGAAACATGAAAGATTATGTCATGTCTTTAGCCATCAGGGAAGTACAAATCAAAACTAATACCTCAGCCCCTAAGAACAGCTCTCATCAAACAAATATCAGGGCTGGGGGCTATCTCAGTGATAGAGAGCTTGCCTAGCATTCACCAGGCCCTGCGTTTGATCCTCAGCAGCACCAAAACAAAAACCAAAAAAAGAAAATTTAAAAATGCTGCCAATTACGTAGAGAAAAAGAAACTCACGTACACTGCTGGTGGGAATGCTAATCTGTATAGCCACAATGACACCTGCATACAATAGCTAAGTGCCCATCAGCAGAGGAACTGATAAAAAATAAATAGCATATGTACACAGTGGAGAATTACTTAGCCATAAATAAAAATGAAATCCAGTCATCTGCAGCAAAGTGGGCAGAACTGTACATTATTATGTTGAGGGCCCGACACAGAAAGATAAGTACTGCACGTCCTGTCTCTTAGTTAGAAACTAATGTTGAACGGAAAGCAGGACAGGTATCGCCAGAGACTGAGACGCGTGTTTGGGGCAGTGTAGAAAACAGGAATGGATTTGATCGAAGCATGCTGTGTGCATGTATGGAAATATCACACTGGACGCCGGCAATATGTTCTATTGACACACACTAAAATTTATACGCGCTTTGGCAACTACAGATAAATGCACAACAATTTAGCAATGCCATCACATGTTTTCAAAATGTTTACAGAATAAGAAGGTAAGTTTTTTAATGACAGAAAAAAATTATTTTTAAGAGAGTAAAGTATAACTGGGAATAAACTAAAATTAATCAAATAATTAAGATCATGTATTTATTGTATGAAAGATGTACGTAACAGTTTTCGGGGGCATTCATCGCTATTTTTTTATTGTTTTAATTTCATGAAATAGGAAAGAAATTAGAAGGCACCTAAATTTTAGGAGCTATGTTGCTCATTTTTACCATTTGCAAATACCAAACCACTTTTCTTTCTTGATGAAATAACTTTGAGGTAGACAAACATTAGATCAGTAGAATTTCAAGGTTTAAGAGAAGCTACAGGATATACTCAACATATCACATAACCACAAACACAGGGCATTTTGAAATTTAAAGTGGCACTGCTTTGCAACAAAACCTTTTGAAAATAAGCTATGCCTTATCTCTAACATCATAATGTAAATTCACAAATTCTTCATGTGTCTGACCTGAAGGAGCCAAGAGAGAAGACAGAAGCTTTTATGTTCACTTTTTCCCCCTTAAAACCCAACTCACACACCCTTCCTCTCTAAGCATTTCATTTTCTCTTACTCTCTGGAAATTTTTCCTTCTTCCCTAAGGCTGTCTCGCAAATTCATCTGTGCAGTTCAGAATTCTTGAAGTATCAGTTGAATACAGATATCATTTTTCTGTGCCCTTTCCATTTCCCTTCCATTAAGGAGTTTGGAAGACAGACGAGAAAGAGAAAAAGAGGAAAAGAAGAGACAGCTTCAACAGCTATCAAGCTAACAAGAACTCATTAACACAGAGGACACAGTCAGAGTCACTTTAGCCTACATGAAAGGGAGACAGGAAAAACAAGGAATCCAATCTCTTTCTATATTCCTATTTGTAACTTCTGAGAATTTTGGAAATATTACACATAAAAAGGTACATCTTAAATATTTTCTGTAAAAATACATAGAATTCTATATTCGTGACAATATGAAACTAGAACACTATTCTCGATTCTTCTCCTTTCCTTCCACATGTGCATTATTCATTTCAAATACTAAAATAGTATCTACATGCAAAACTTAAGCTTATTGGCAGAAGAAGTAATCCTACTTATATACTGAAAACTCTCTTCCTTAATCCAAAAATTCTTCATCAATGCTTGAGACATTTTGATGTCGATATGTGTAAGTATGCATGTATGTATGCATATTAGAAAGAAAATATATTTATTCTTGACAATCCCCACTGTGCTTAAGGAAATGTGTCAGTAGCCAGAGGATGCTTTGTTATCACAGCAGGGCAAGAGGGTAAGGATACATGAATGGAGAATTTAAAGAAGAGCAAATTGCTCTGATTTAAAAGAGGAAACAGAGAAAAATAGGACCAGAGTATCTGTTGGCAGTTGGATAAAAAGAGGACACGATCCAGTAAAATACAGAAGCCTACATGGATGAGTGGAGAATCCAGAAAGAGCAGGAGATCCCCTCGCAGATGGAAGCTGTTATGGTTTGTGTCTAGATGTCCCCCCAAAGCCTAATGTGGTAAGAGGTAGCTGGATCTAGAGTGTGTGATTACTAAATTAGTCCACTGACTGCTTTGGCATGGTTCTGCTGGGATCAAGGATGTGATGCTAGGATTAAGGATATTAGGATTAGGGGTGGGAGTACTGCCCACCCTAAAGGCAGGTAGCGTGGATAAAATATAAAATACAGGAAGAAGCTGTTTAGCCCCCTTGCTTGCATCCCTTGCTTACCTGGCTGACTTCTGCACGTCTGCCATGCCACCCTGCCTCGGACCCAGCTGACTGTGGACTGAAACCTCTACAAACTGTGAGCTAAATAAACCTTTATCCCCCTAACTTTGAGTGTCTAGTATTTTGTCCCAGCAATGAGAGAAAAGTGACCAAGACAAAGGCTAAGTAAAGTTTTTCAAAAGACACAGTATCTAATGAAGATTCCTTGCTGTGTGCCTGGTCACGTACATTTTCCCTTTCATCCCAACAGATTGGAGATCTTTTTAAAAATCTTTAATAAAAATCTCCATAAATTGTTTGTGTTTGGGGAATAAATTTACATCAGGAAGCTAAGGGCATGGATGTGAGTCCTGCCTCGAAAGACAAAAAGAAGCTGTAAAAACAGCCTGTCCAAATCGTTTGCATTTTACCTAAAGCTGCACTACCTCCTCAACATCTCTGCAAGGTAGCTATAGAAACAACGCTACCCACCACCTTTGGTGACAGAGCAAACAAAACAACAAGCAAAATGCCTTATCTCGCAAAGTATTTGAATTTTGCTGAAAAGCTCTAAATGTTTAAAAAAATACAACTGTGTTATATTTCAGCAAAAACTGACAGCTCGTGGCTACTTCTTATTCTCTGTAATTACACAGAAACAATATATTTCTTCCATTTAAAAATATATGAAGGCAATTATCATGGTCCTCAAGACTTCAAAATTCATTAAATATTTAAGTTTTTTGCACTGAACAGTCTTTTCAGAGCCTGAGAGCTTGACAAAGACCATCAAAAAGGTATGAAATAGTGACTTAGACAAGGAAAGCACAATCTAGTCAATGGCTGCCAACAACATTTCAACCGTGTAACATGAATGGTAAAATTTTTCTAAACTGCTACCATTAGAGAAGGTGAATAAAGATTAAGCAAGTAACCATCACCACATCTTGTCCCATGAAATGTACATTTCAGCTTTGACCTTAAAGTAGAAGATGGTAAAAAAATAACCTTCAACACTGTCAACTACCCATGGACAGAGTGTAGACTATAGTATTAGAATCACACAGCTCCTAAGTAAGACATTTTTAGAAGAAAAAAAAATGAAACTAACAGTACACTATAGTTTAGAAAACAGTTTAGGCTGTAGAGCATATGACCAGGTTTGAGTAGGACATGACTAGGTTACACTGGGCATGTTATCTAATGAGCCTAAACCTGTCTCTTCAGTTTGTAAATACAAACAAAAACAATGACACTCACCTAGTTTCATTCACATATAGCACAAAAAAGTACAGGCAGTAATGTTCAACCCAGAACCTTCACACTGAGCTACGTCCCTAGAGTTTGTTTTTTTTGTTTGTTTGTTTGTTTTTTTGGTGCTGGGGATCGAACTCAGGGCCTCGTGCCTGCGAGGCAAGCACTCTACCCACTGAGCTAAATCCCCAGCCCAGTTTCACAATTTTTAAAGATAATATTCGACAAAGTAGCTCTTATGTTCTTGTTTTATTATTACCACAATATTCAAGATAATTAGTTATACCTTTAACTAAACTCTGAGTTTCTCTAGAGGATAGGAGCTCTCTCATACTCGTGAACAAAGTGTTTATTTAAGTATTACTTGAAGAAAATAAACTTGGAGAAGAAACCAGTTTTCTGCAATAATAAGGAAAAAACATTTTAAAACCCGAGCTGAGTATGGTGGTATGAGTCTATAATCTCGTTTACTGAGGAGAATCACAAGTGTGAGCCCAGCCTTGGCAACATGGCCCTATTTTAAAAATTGCATTAACTACCAGTTCAGAATATTCACTTCTCCTCTCCAATGTGCCCACCCCTACTGGGAAATCTTTCACAGTGTAAGGATTATTCATCCCTATGCTGCTGAACTCCAAACACGAAATACACAGAGAAGATGCGGGCTTCTTCTGAAATGAAATGTAAACGTCAAAGCTCTTGGTTTGCCATTCCCCGCCCGGTCTCCCGGAGACCATCAATACCCTTGGTGAACCATTTAGTCCTTGGGGGGGCCAGAGTAAAGATAAAGTAGAAAACAGAAAAAGGCAACACATGTTAGACAGTAAAGAAATGTATCGACTTTGATATGTTGAGCAACTAAGAGTTTAGGCTTACATGTTTCTGAACAATAATTTAGCCTAAATCAATTAAGAAAATAGCAAAACCTCTCTAAATACCATTTGTATGTATTTGCATATTGTTTATGAAAAAAAACTCATGGTTTTCATCCCACATTGTTACTTCATGCATTTTAGGCTAGATCTTCAGATTTTGTCATAAAGCATTTCTTAAATAATGCTGTAGATATTGTAAAGCAAACCACATCCAATCATTGCTCACCAGATTTTAGTATTGAAATGTGAGAGTTGGGTGAGGGTACATTATTCATTCCCTTAAATAATACGTTCAAGGAGAATTTAGAGTAAATTACTAATATTCAATGTTAATAGTATACAATTATATGTTTACCTATTTTGTTTTTGAAATGATTAAAAGGGTTATATAGATTCATCCAATCAGAGAAAAAAATATCATAAATGATCTGATACACTTATATTCTTTTTAGTTACTTGAACAACACTACTAGACTCATGCAATGTAACTACTGTTAGGGTTTTATATTTTCAATATCTATGCTGGACTTACCACCAATCTCTTACTTCAAAGTGAAATGCCTTGCATTTGTTTTATTAGCAATAAGGAAGATGAAAATTGTTTTGAACTAAAAAACAACTAATGATAATACATACAGTAATTCAAATCAGCATAAATTACACTATATGATATAGTTGTGAAGTAGAGAACTTCAGTTAAGTATCTTATAATTTTCAAAATGAGATATCAACATCATAAAGCATATTTTATACAATTATTTTGAATATGGTTTTATGTTTGATAGAAAAACTTAATAACTTGTAATGTAAATATCACTCATTATTGTGCCATAAGAACGTGTCAGTTACCGCCATGTGCTCTGAATGGAAAGATTAGGAAGCAAGAACTATAAAAATGAAAGTTCCCTTATTATAATTTATAATCAGTTAACATGAATATTTAAAGCTTAAATTATGGATACTTTAAAATTAATTCCCATACTAAGTTGTGTCACTCAAAAATATTATCATTTCTCTCTATATAAGGATGTAGTTTTTTAAGTTATCCTGTTTTTTCCAAAGACCAAGTTTTTATGGTCTATAAATATACAAAAAGGACTTTGTTCTATTTCCATTCTCAAATGTCACTCAATAACATCTGCCAAAAATTGGGTGAAAAATTCTCTGGAGAGGAGTCTTACAGTAAGATGAAATTATTTAATGAGGGATTGGGGATTTAGCTCAAGTGGTAGAGCACTTGCGTAGCAACGGCAAGGCCCTAGTTCGATCCCCAGCACCAAAAAAAAAAAAAAAAATTATTTAATGAATTGTCTGATCTTTTCACAATGATTTTATTTCATACCACTGATAAATCCAAATTAGCACAGAAAATCTCTTAGTATTACAAACTTTTCCCTGGAGCAATTCCACAGTGTCTGCATGTTATAGTTTCCTGCAAAATGAGAACTTTAAGCTACTGAGTTATAGTCAAACATACTTGTTTGATTTTTATTGGTATACTCCTAATTTTAAGAAAGGGAAATGATCTGATGAAATACGTTCATCATTAAATCACGTAAATATAAACAAAAACTGAGAATACCTAAGGAATTAAATGATGCCACAGAGTAATTCTAAAAATCTTCATCCAGACAACACAGAATTGTCAAATTCCTTGTACAGTCTTCTCAGTGGATTTGACACATGTGGCAGAAATCACACTAACTTGCTGAGTTACACGGTTTACTGATAATGCAACACACTTCCTACAAGCCATTATTGTCCATTGTTGTTTGTAAGACCAGTACATTTTTTAGACCATCTGTGATGAGAACTATTATCTATTTTGGTCGTGTTTTCCATCCACTTCAAGTTATCAGTTATTTTGTATATATTTCTCTCAGTTTTAATATCCAGTACAATGTAGACTATGACCACAGAGATAACATTGTATTTCCTTCTCATCATACTCCCTACACAGTGTTTTATTGTGGGTAGTAGTAGTAAGGCAAGATTTCTAATGAAATCATAGAAAGCATGATATAGGCAGGAAGGGGTTTCTTCAAAAGATATCCCTTTCCTCCCAAGTCTAATTCACATCAGAGAAGGAGGTTAAATTCTTCCTTTCCCCTTACTAGAAATCACTGCCATTAAGATTCATTTCACTGACAGCGAAGACCACAATTCAAAGTGAAGCTCATGGCTCTCCAACATCCAGCCCCTGGTCCCTACTGTTAGACTCTATCCCCAAGAAGAAAAGGTCCTTACATGGTTGGAAAGGTTTTAAAATATTAGAAGAATCAACATGTGGAATTAACAGTCAGAGGACATTTGGAAGGGCTGAGCTTTTTGTTTGTTTAATTTTTCATTTTCCACAAAGCAAGGGATTTGGAGTGTCCCCAAAAGCTCATTTGTTAAAACCTTGGTTGCCAGTCTGGGGGACTACAAGGAGGTGGTGAAAACTTTAGTAGGTGGGGCTAAGGATAAGGAAGTTAGGTCACTGGGGCCATGTTCTTGGATGAGATACAGGGACCCCAACCCCTCCTATACCTATTTGCTCCCTGGCTGCCACTAGGTGAACAAACCTCTGCAACCATGAGTCCCTGCCATGATGCGCTATGCTGCCACAGCCCCAAAGCAACAGGCCCAACCAACCATGCACTAAATCATGTGCAAACTGAGCCAAAAATACATCTTCCCTTCATCGGGTTTATTATCTCAGGTATGCTATCACAGACATGGAAAGCCAACACAGTCTTGGATCCCGGAAATAACTACCTTAAGAACCACCTCCTCTCCACTGTCCCCAAGGCAAGGAATACTTGGTACAGATGGTGTCACTGGCACATGGGGAATATAACTTGCCCTGCTTACCAAATGACTACCTGATCTTTTCTTACATCCAAGTACTTAGTCATATGTAGGTTTGAGATTTTGACTAAAAGTAGAGAAAAATTAAATTATACAGTTAGCTTTACTTCAAGCCTACTAAGGTTTGAGTCCTTTTTCCTTGCTCTAGAAATTGGGGATAAGGTAAGATCAACTGCTACAGGCAGATATTAGTTTCATGTGGATTTATCTGCCCCAGAAATGCATATTCTTCATCCACAATTAAGTTGGTCCAAGCCTTCCTCAATCTATCCTCTGTTAGTTGTACTTTTAGAATTTCAAAAGAAAGTGTTTTTTACTTATTTACATGGAGTATATATTATTTTTCATGTATATATACAGTCTAAAACTAATAGCGCACAAGTAGAATGTTTCAAAATGAATGAATACATCTAAAACATCAACTAATTTATTAGCATGGACACAAATAATAATCGCAACTAATGCAATCATTAATACGAAGAAAACACAAGGAAATAAATCTAAAGTTCATCTATAATTTATTCTGGTTAATGTATTTAAGAAGCTATTTCTCATCAAACTTTTAAAGTCTGCACAGTTTTGTTCTGAATCTCAAACAAAGAACATAGCATGCCTTTTGTAATCTAACAGCATAGACTATCTAGTAGTGAAAATATAAAGTACTTAATTTTTATTGACTGTCCAGTCACAAATGTCAGGATTACTTGAGTCATTCAAAAAATGTTAATAGGTATGTGTTCGTGTTAGGCAGTGTTCTCATCACAAAATATATTTATACAATTTTTATATTTATTTATTAACATAATTCTATCTGCTTAAAGGTCTTGAATCTTGTGGAAGTAATCATTCCAACAAGGCTATTGGAGGAGAAGAAAATAAAAGAAAAATTTCATATTTTGTATATTTTCATATTTTCGTAACAATATAGTTACGAAAATATAGTTAAAATTATTGGTAGAATTATATGTGTATTGATGATTAGAGCTTTCAAGCTAGAAAAACATGTTAATTCCTCCTCATGAGTGCAACTAGCTAATGTGCAGGGACAGAATTAATCCTCATTGTGCCCAGCACCTAGATATTGCAGATTTGAATAATGATTACCAGTTGTATCAATTTTAGGTGTTCGTTGTTGTTTTTCAGAAATAAACATGTATTTTTAAAAGGTTATAGCAAATATTTTCTACAAAGGTTTTTTTTCCTCTGGCAGATAAATTCATATGAAGCTTACACCTGCTTTAACAGTTGACCTTACTGGGTCCTCAATCCAGTCTGAAAAAGTTTCCTTATATTATTCTCTCTCTATTAAAAGTCTAAGCTATCCAGAGATCTTACAAATGTAGGTACAACTTTCAGAGCAGCATTTGTTTCCCTTGCTTTCACATAACTGAAAAGATCTATAGAGGTGGTGGCTTAGAGGAAACAAACAACAAAGAATGATCAAGAAATAGCAAATGTGAGTGTTAGACAGTTAAACAGTTAAATAGAACAACATAAATTCCTAACTTAATGAAAAGTGGATGGGTGTTACAATCCTACTACAAGTTACTAATCTATTTGTATTCCATTCTTGTCATGAATATTTATGAAACATCTTCTACAACACAAGCCACAATTTCAGCTATGTGCACATACATGTTTGTACATATACATATATATGCAAACATGCATACACACACATGCACATCTACAAATGTTTATAATATTTACACACATAGTTTCACACAACAGCAGACTGTTTCCATGTACAAAAAAGATGGGAAGCAAAGTAACCCTTTAACTATATATCATCGCTAGAGAATATTTCTCTCTATTTGAGATTCATATATTCTGAAGTCATATAACAATCTCGATTATGCAAGTGCATTTTTAAAGACGTTATTTGATAAAGACAGTGTTCCTAAGGTGCTGCCAACGGCACCCAGACGTTACTGAGATAGAAGTTGTGCCATGCTGACACTGAGGCATTGCTGTATGCTCAGCTGGATAAAGAAGCCACAGATCAGATGGTGAGCAGAAATCATTTTTCTTATAATGCAAGTCAGAGGGGTGGCTTCACAGAGAAAGGTGAGTTTTATAAAATCAGAAACTTAAAGTAGGATCAAGAGCTGTCGATAAGAAGCAGGATAAGGAAATTGTGGGCTGAAACAACCCGCTAAAAGTGTCTTCTTGAGAATCTTGCATTTTATAAATTAAGCGAGGTATTTTGTGATCATCAGCAATATAAGACGTCTACATTTAAAAATACATAGTCAAGATTTGAAGAAGACAATAGGAAATATAACAGTACCCAACTGTTCATTCTCCATGCCAATTTGTATTAATAAAAGGAAATCAAAATATGAAGTCATTTTTCTCAAAAATCAAGTATTTCTATTATAATACTAAAACATGAATATCCTAAAAAGCAAAGCGGGGCAAGGCAATACAGTAGAAAAAAATCCCTTTGCCAGGACAGAGATGCACCTGTATCTCCCCACATGCGCCATTGTTGTCCCAGCTTCGGTGACTGCGTGAGCCACCATTTTCCTGCTGAGATGAAACACCATCTTCCCGTCATCCGGCCTGGTCCTAGATGTTCTTCTGCTCTACTGGATCAGATACACTGGGTCAACTATAGCTATACAATGTACTTCAATATTTAGTAAAGTTATTCTCTGCCTACATAACACCTCTTCTTTCATAATTTTCCCACTATTTTATATGTAAATTTGGAATTTAATTTTTTTTTAAATTCCAAAGAACCAATTCTATCTGGCAGTGTTATTGACAACACAATGACACTATAAGGTTTGTTAGTTCAGGAGTATATATATCTCCATAATATGAGATATTATTCCAAAGACTGAGATATTAATTGAATGAACTTTTAGACAGAATGGAGTGGTCTGGGGATTGTGTACAGAATGCAAGTGATTGAAATGTCTTTAAGGACAGTACAAGTCATTTCAAAATAATGAAGAATTCCTCCCAGATCACCTGAAAAGTAGGGTATATATCCTCAACAGACAAGCATCCATCAAAATAATATTATGCTAATGAGAAAATGTGTTTACTTCTTCAGAAAAAAACTAATGACCCCTAAGTGGCTTTCTTTGACAAAATCTTCAACATAGCAAAATTCAATAACCAGAAACCAATAGATTCATAGACACAATTATAAAAAAGGCTGGGAATTACCTGATCGCACACATGAAACAACCTCAGCATCAGGGTGGCATCAGAGAAGACACCAGGACATCATATTAAAATATATAAGGTGGAACAAGTGTTGTATACAATTTGTGTATTGCATTTTACAATGCAGGATTAGAAATGCACAATGGTCAGTCCATTAGCGTAAAAGGGGAAAAGTCACTGTGTGACAAGTTGCATGAACGAGTAACAGATATTAGAGTTAGTATTTTGACTGATCACAAGAAGCTCTCTGTCAAGATGAGCCGACTATGACACAGGTGAAATTCAGGCAGCAAAGTGATAGGATAGTTCTAGATTTAAATAACAAAATTAGGGTTCAGTTTGTAGTTGTTTTAAAACTGTTTAAGCTCTGTGAACTTTGTCAGTAAAGCGAGGATGAGCACACTTCTCAGAGTCCTTGCCAATATCACAGATTATATGGTGAACTTGTTCTACAAAGCATAAAACTTCTTGTTAAATACAAAACTGTCTCAATTTTTGATTAATTATGCAAAATATTTTGGTCACAATTATATATATATATCACTTCTGAAATATATTGCTGCCCTTCATCTGTTTTTTTCTGGTACAGTAATACAAATTCAGAAGTCTCTACATTGTCTATGTTTTCCTGCAGCAGCATAGATCTTCTTATGTTAACAGCAATCCCCATCACAACTTTTATTAACTATCTGAAATGTTGAAAAGGAGTGGAGCGATTTGAAGAGGCATTTATTTTAATTACAGGTTTTGAAAACCTCTCCAGCCAGGCATCGCACACTCAGTCCTGGTGCCACGGTCATTTGGGTCCTTCAAAAACAATTAAGTTTTTATCCAGTCATGACCACTGAAATATGCTCCTCAACTTAATTGATTCATGTACATTGCTGGTTTGCATCTCAACAGTCAGCATACACGATCCATATGATGTGGAATTTAAGGCTTGGTTGTAGACAAATGCAATTTCTTTTTCAGGAAAGGCTAAACTATTTCATTTGCCTTATTTTAATCAGAATCAAGTATGAATGACAAGCGGAGGCAAATCATTGCTGCTCAGGGGGTTGATGAAATGTATTTCTTCCTACCTCAGATTGTTTGTTTTTCAGTTCATTAGGAACCTCTCGGGAACATTGCATATATATACACTTGGTGCATTCTACTTGAAGCTCAGAATTAACGTTTAACATTTCTTCAAGGTTGAGTAAAACAGATTTATCCGGCACTCTCTCCACATTCCTTCTGCTCCTGCTGCCTACCCAAAATGCATATCAGTTTGTTAATCCAAAGTCCTCTGGTGAGAATATTTAACATGGAAACTGTTTATGATCAATTTAAGTCTCACAGTACAGCCAAAACGCAACCCCCCCCACAAAAGAAGCTAATTCCATCACAGAGTACATCAGTATGATATTTTTATTAGAAACAAGCAATGGGGAAGAGAAAATTATCACTACCTTAGAAACATATTTCTCTCCAAAAATGATCAGAATTGTGAGTTCAATATAAATATTTAGTTTCTTGTATACCGGTTTCTTTATCTTCATGTTAGTGATTAGAAAAATATTCTACAGTCATAGGAATTTGCTTTAAAAATTGCCGTTATGAACTCCAGAAAAGAATAATGTTCCACTGCTTACTATAAAAAGTATTGTAATAATTTGACATGCATGATACGATGTATTTATGGAAATGAACAGAAAAAGAGGCTAGTGGTGAATTTTTTTTACTTATCCTTATAAATTTTAGTTCACAGATTCTGGTGGTTTTACTTGCTTTTAACAGTGAAATAGAACTAGCTGAGATTATTTTAGTAAGATCATGCTTATAGTGCATTGTAGGAGTTTGTTCTACAAAATTAACAGAAACTATTAATAAATAATATAAAGACAACAATTGGTTTGATATAATAAAAAATTCAGGGAAGAGATATTAAACCATTAATATTACAAAATTCAGTATAACATTTAATCAGATCTTTAACAGAATAAATTATTGCAGTTAGTTACAAAAAATTTCTACCCACAAATAGACTATCTTCACATTTTCTCTGAATAAGAAATCAAAAAGTGTGTGAAAATCATCCAATCAGAAAATGTAGGTACCATATAGATGTATACAGGCAAATATAGAAGGATCACTATGTGAAAGATGACAAGTGGGTTTACAGAACAATCATAATGTGAAAATTCAGTACTTTAAAAAATACAGCACTTGATGTAGTACAATATAAAATGTCTATCATTAGTAAACTTCGATAATTATGATGCCACAATTTTTTATACAACCACCATTATGACCATGTATTAACTGGTTCTTGTCTGAAGAATACCATGCCAGATGATGGGAACACCACTACGAGCAGTCCCTATCACTATGGTGTCTACCATAGCCACATAAAGTATGAACTACAACAGGCATCACAGACAACAACATGGTGCTCGTCCATCTTCCATGGTGGTCTACAGGAAGAGAGAGGATAAGGATAAAGGAAGAAAAATATACCTGTCTACATGGTTTTTTAAATTTCTATTTTCAATGTGATGTTTTGATACACATATACATTGCAGAATAATCAAATCATAGTAACTGGCATACTCATCGTCTTAAATATTTATCATTTCTTTGCACCAAGAACATTCTAAATTTCTTCTGGATATACTGAAATGCACATTATTGTTGACTCCAGTCACCCCACTATGCAACAGACCACTAGAACATATTTGTTCCACTTGACTCTGATTCTATACACACCGACCAGTCCCTCCTGATCCCTTCTCCCCCATCTTTATTCTGACATATGACATGATCAAGATTCACCCGAGCTGCAGCAGCATAACCCAGACAACAGACACACCAGGGATGACAGAGAAAAACGAGCGGCAACTGACTCTACACGATCGGAACTTAGAGCAGAGGAAGGCATGTGGAGGCATCTGTGAGATGGTCCCACTGGGACTTTATACTGAGCACTGAACACAACCACTGGAAGAGGTTCGGGAAGTTTTCGTGTTTAGTAAGATGTCTCTATCTTTTGGAAAATGGAACTGTAAGTTTAAAACCAAAAACTAGATACGACTCAGGATCTAGTCAACAGGGAAGGATTAAATAATAATTTAATTTTAGAAAAGATCATGACAAACCCAAAATAGAGTAATTTCTAAAGCTTCAGGGCTTAAGTCAGCCATCTTCAGCTCTAAGAAAGTGAGAACATTTGGCAAGTCAGATCAGCAAAGAAACAGAAACACAATGGAAATCTCGAAAGAAGGAAATAATTTGTTTTTAAAAGAATTTTCAATGTAGTATCAATTGTTCAAGTAAAACTATAATTTATATGGATTACATAATTCTAGTTGATACTATTTGTACTTTTTTAGTCCACACTCCCTTAATACGTATTTTAATTCCCCTGTTTTTATGCAATAAAAAGAAGTCATGAGTTGCCTCTGACTTCCCATTATAAATCTCTAGAAGTATTCTCAAGAGCCCCTTTAAGTAAAATTTAAAGCTGGATCACTTATATAAACCAGAGAGGTCAAATAATGATGTCCCTGATCCCAGAAATGTTACTCCCTGGTGTTACTAATAGTTTGATTATATAATATCTTACAAGACTGCAATTTTTCATTTTCATTTGGTTTATGTTTTGAGTGGTTAATAAAAACTGAATAATTACAAAATTAATAACTGCTTCAGATTTGCTGTAATCAGTAAAGAAACACTTAAGCATTAGGAAAGTTCCTGTTACAGTTCTGATTTGTATTTTTCTGCATTAATTAGAAGCTGGTATCAATTCAAGTATCAAAGAGAAAGAAGAGAAACAAACACTTTAAAAAATTAGTAAGGTCATTTAAGGAATCCTATGACAAACTTTGGTGAGATATTGTTTTAGAAGTTTTTCTGCATTTTCTCCAAACAGAAATAAATACAATGTGTATAGCTTTTCAAAATTTAAAATGTACGCATTGTGGAAATTTTAAAAATGTATGTACAGCACTCATCCAAAACTGTTTTTTACAAAGTAGGTGCACATAACAATTTTCACGTTAGAAAACTGTAGTCTAGGCAACACACAAAGCACAGATTTGGGGAAACAGAACAAATAATCTGGTGTGATTGGGTTTAAGGAAGCCATACAGATGGTAAAATATTAAGTCTGAAGCTTCCTCTGGGAAAGATGAACATTTGAACCATTGTATTGAGTATCTCTCCATCTACAGAAGACCCAAATAAAAATGGTGAGAAAGGGTGCATCTCTCCCTTTTCCTGAGTTGTGGCAAGTACCTATCCTAACATGGGACACTGGAACTTGGGCTCTCTGAAGACTTTTTCAGGCTCTAGAACCTACAGCACCACCTCACCTTCATCCTTTCTCAGCATTTCAGACTAGTACTAAAGAATTCCACCATTGGCTTTCCTGGGCCTCCAGTTCACAGAGTATCATGAAATTTCAGTCTCCATAATTCCATATGAGCCAGTTCTTATAATAAATCTCTTATACATACATATATATATATGTCCTATTTATCATGTTTCTCTGGAGAACCCTGATTAATATACCTGGCTTCAGAACAGAGATCCAGCATTCAAGCACATGCAAGCACAACAAAACAAGCAGACACGGAGGAGAAAGGGGCAAGGGTGGGAGAAAAAAATAGATTGAAACAGAGTCATGAGATAATAAAAATTTATAGACTTTATTTGAATCCCAGTTCAAACGAGTGATGTTAACTCTTACTAGACATTAAATAATGCCCAGAAATTATTAAGGCCTGATACTAAGTATGAGAGTAAGGTATGATAGTAAGATAAAATAATGCTACCAACACTAGCTCGCCTCAATCATTTAGAGATACATACCAACATATTTACAAGGGAAATAATATGATTTATAGGACTTGCATCAAAATAATTTGGAGAGGGCAGAGAATAGAGGTGAGAATAAAACAGTAGACTATGAATCAAAAATACTGAAAACTGATGATGGAAACACATTAATACCTTTCCTCAAATTTACAAATTTTTGAAATTTCCTATGAGAAAAGCCTCTCAAGAACATACTCTAAAACCAGTTTTGTGATTAACTAGATATAGAACCATTCAAAAATCAGCTAACCTCTCTTGTGTGGATTCTTTACTGGTAAATCCATGGATAGAACCCATTTCTTATCACACTCATTTGACAAATATTTATATTAAATCCACTTCAAATAACATGATTTTCAATTTTTCAATGTTTGTCAAAATTTCTTTAAACAAATAAAGATCATTCCAAATGTCATTTTAGTAAACAATAAAATTATTCACTGATTTGTTTATTTTTATTAACTCAATATGCTGAAAATGAAGGTAAAAAGACAAAAACACTTCAATATTTTTCACTGTAGCTTGACTTTGGTCTAGTATTATACAGAATTAACATAGGTAATGCAGTAAAGTAAAATGCACAAACAAATACAGAATGTCAGTTAAACTGGCCTTGTTTCTCTATGGTATAAAAATAATGAGATTTGACACATTCCTCTCATTCTCTTAAAAAGTCTTATTCATGCTAAGTATCTCTTCTCCACTAAAAAAAAAAAAAAGAAGAAGAAAAGAAAAGAAATTCTGATGGTTGTTGGCCAAGAAAGGAAAATCTCCATTCCAGGAAGTTAACAAAATGCCCTCATCATTTAGGCAAGATTGGAGGGTAAGTTTAAGAATGGAGAGATTCAACAATTAGGTTGCTGCTCTTTCACCCTTTTCCCCTTTAAAAAAATGAACATACCACCAAAGAAGATGACAGAACGTACTAGTTGGAAAACGTTGGTCAATAAATGCTCCTCGGATATAATTCCAGCTTGGATTTTTCTAGCATCACAGTCATTGTGTGTCTGTGCTTCTTTAAATTCTCTTCTTTTCAGTATTAGCAAAAGGTTAGTAGAGAGGACCACGCCGCAACCCACACAGAACTGGCCTCAGCCCGCATCTCTGCCAAGTGGACAAAAGGCTAACTCGCAGGCCATCTGGGACCTAAGCAAGCAGGGTTATGATGCAATTTAATTAAGATACACAGTATCATCTCCTAACACTTAGTGAACATGGATGAACAGGACACACATCCTCCTTTTCTCTTCCTCCTTTGCCCCCTCCATCCTCCAGGAAACTGATTCCAACCAAATACGAGAACTTTAAAATGATTGGTTTACATAACTTTTCTCAAATTGCTGCCTGTACAGAGTTATATCCCTGATTTCTTAGACCTTGTTGGAATGCAAAATATTCTGTTAGAAAACCAAGAGACATTACATCATGTTGCATAAAGCTGGCTTTCTTGTTCTATTTTAAGAAACGTTTCTTTACAAAGTCATGCTTGTGGGTGGAGATAGACAGATACAAGTAGATGCCTTCTTGAAAGCAGAGTGTAACAAACTCAGATTTCAAGAACTTGAGAGACAGATTAAAATGCAGATATCCTACACTCAGATTTACAGGTGCATCAACAGTTGAATCTATTAGTGACTGTGCTCATCCACAATCTTTTAAGCATTTTATTCCTCTCGGCATACCAAAGCCTCATGAATTTATAGGTATTTTAGTTTTATTCCTTCTCTATAATATAGTTTGGAAAATGTGATTTTTTTAAAGATTTCTTTTTCAGAGCAATGATAATCAATTTCTGTTTCATTACTGTATATAAGGCAAAGAAATACATAAAAACAAATATATTATGCCTATTTATTTCCATTTTAAATAGGTGGAGACTTGTCACTGATCTGATTCTCTTCAGATCAGATTTCTTTGACCTCTAAACTCCATCAAATTTTCCCATTATTCTTTTTTATTAATCTCTGCTCTGTTTCCACGCTTGTCATACCTTTTGCTTGGGCTCCTGATTATTTAATGTCCTGGTGTTTCATTAGTAATACATATTTAATACTATCTGAGCTGAATCATTTATTGATATTTAGAGGTGGGCTAAGAGAATGGATCAGGTTATCAAGGAGCACACAGCCAGAAACGGGGTGCTAGACCCCCAATCACAGACCCATCACAGATGGGCTGTTTCTTTCTGTTCATTAGTTCCGCACTATACTGCCCAGCAGAATCACCTAGAGGACTTGTTAATCAGAGACTTCTCAGCGGCACCTCATTTCAGGTCTGAAAAGACCTAACAATTTGCTTTTCTAACCAACTCCCAGACTCTAATGCTGGTCAGAATCACAGTTTGGAGCTGCTCAGGTTGAGGTCTATAGTTATTGTGGGTTTCTGTTGTGTCAACACAATGTTCTTAATACATAATTCTATTTTCTGAAAGAAACAGGTATCTGAACGAAATCAACAGATTTTAAACAGGCCACATCCTCTGCAAAATAGTAAATAATTAAATGATTTATACGATTTTCTTTAATTTCAAGTAGCATTTATGTAATGTTTTTAAAACCTGTGTTTTTGTTATATTTCTAATTTTCCTATTAAACAGATCCAATTTACAGACAAACAAGCTAGAGATCAGAGAGATAAAGACAGTGGCCCAAGTCAAACCAGCTTGCGAATAGAATTAGGATGGAATCTTGGCATTTGTGTAAATGACTTTCTTCATAGTCCCTTCCTGCTCAAAATGTGACCCTTGTACCAGTGGCAATGGCTTAACTTCAAATTTTAGTAGAAATACAGAGTCTCATCCCACTTCATACCTACTGAATCAGAACCCACATCTTCGCAAGATTTTCAGGCAATTTCCAAGCATGTGACAGCTTCAGACATACTACTTTGCCTCTCTGAAAATAAATAATTTTAGTGAACTTTCTCCCATCAATTTCAGCACCAATTTCCACTTTTCAGCAAAATTCTGAAGACTTCTCAGACGAGAAAGTGAATTTTAGTAACTATATTTGTATAGTTTAATTTCTTTCCAACCAAAACAATGTGAAGGATCTATTCTACATCATGTTAAGACTGTACATCTGTCTAGCTAATTGGAAATTAAAGACAAATGCAATTGTATTCAACTTATTTTAATTGCAAAGAAAGCAGGAGGCAAAGGTCATTGTGCAAGAAAAAGGTTAAATCATTTTGCTTTTTGTTTTTCATTAAATGGATTTCATTCTTTAAAGCACCTCACAAGGGGCCTCTTGTAAGGTTGCAGCCCAATAATGCCTATTTACTTGTATTAAATTGAACAATATATACAACTAGCATTTATTTTAGAGCACTTTACAAATTAAGTATGCTTGGATTAATCACTATTTTCAAATAAAATTCTTCTTGAAAGATCAGTTCAGTGAACTCAGTATCTTTAAAAAATGCTATTCTTCAAGCTAAAAAAAGAATCAAGCTAAACAAAACTATCTCAATACTAAGCCAGATCTACAAGGTAAATTAAATTTCTGTTACTATCTCAGACTCGTGACCCTCTCCCTCAACCCTTCATCTAAAATTGCCATAAATGTTCCATAACTGGGTCAGGGCACACTTGCTTGGGGGAAGAAAGACATATTAAAGAACATTCAATTATGTCTCAGACATAAGGAGCAAGTGAAGCAAATGTAATATCCTGTCATAAGATTCAAGCATAATTTTCGGCTGCATTCCAGCTTTCATCCTCAATTGTCAACATGTGACTGGCTTTCCTGACACTCACCACAAATGCTTTGAAAAAATCTCTGGAACCTATTTTTATTCAGTATTTGCTTTGGCTCCACATATATTATTTGTCTCACCTATTAAATTGTCCCTCCATGCAGCCAGCATTATCTACATATTAAGGATAGAAATCTGTTCTCGGGTTCTAGAATCTCTGCTATTCCTCAGGATTTACAGCTTGATTCCCTGTAAATGCCAATCTAGACAGAGTACTTGCCAAATTTATAGTATTGCATGAGGTCATTACAAGGCAGGTATTTGGAATTTGGCAGGTGAGTATTACATTTCCTATTCACTACTCTGAACTCACTCAAGGTCAAAAAAAAGTAAAGCACAGTCATTGACAAGTCTGGCTTGTCATTCACAGCACTTCTGCTGAACCATTAGCACCTTGCTGGCATATTCAGCAGCTTCTGAAGTCAGAGGTCCTGAAAAAACCAGTCTATTGACACAAGTACACTCTGGGCATTCAGTGAGCTAGAGAGTCAATAGAAGGGAAAGAAAACCCTATCAGAATACAAGCCTTTAATGCAAAGTAGCAAGACTGTTTTCACCAGCCAAAGAAATAGGTCTCATAACAATATGGCTAATAAGTTATATATATATTGATATATGCATAAATAAGCAGAGATATAAATATAGATAGAGAGATTAAATACATTCCATTGAGTTAAATTTGGCAATTGTACTTGTCTATAACCATTTCCAAGAAGTTTTTCTTGATAATCTTCTTTGGGTCAATAATAGAACAGCAGGCATTGTTTTATCAGAACTATAAGGAGAAAGGACTCAAAGTATTAAGCAAATATTACTACGGAAAGAAGAATATGTATCATATTTCATTTTGTCCTGCAACAATAGAAAACCACAACTGGATAATTTATAAAGAAAAGAAGTATATTGGCTTATAGTTCTAGAAGCTGGGGAGCTCAAGGCACTACAATGTTTGGTGACTCCGATTCCAAGACTTTGCTTTGAATTCTGTATTGTCTGTAGGAAAGAAAGACTTTATCTTTGGCTGGTGTAAGGCAGGAGGGCAAGGAGAGAGTCCATCCCATCCCCTAAACCCCTTTTTCATAATGAGATTAATCTATTGATGAGACCAGAGCCATCAGGGCCTCCCCATTGCGTAAGGCCCAGCTTCCTATTCACCAATTCATTTCTCCATGAATTCTAGAGATCAAAAACATCTGCATTGCAGCAGAGGAAGAGGAGATGAGACACTTCCTGCTCACACGTCTGTCTCTGACAATGTCACCGCAAGATGATTTATGATTAAACACGATTGTTAGCTACTGCGATATTAATCTCAAAAAGTTACGAATGTTTCATGAGTCCAACTATCTTCCTGTTAGCAATTTCTCATAAATATAATATTTCTCCTAAACATAGTATTTTTAATTTCACTTAAAACGCATTTGTCAATTTATAATGTCAGTATGCATCTGTGTTCCAATATCAGATATGGAAATTTCAAACCTCAAATTTCCACTCTTTTAAAAATGCCCTAAAGTTACTGCCTCCAACACAACAGGCTTTTCTATCATGGTTTTGTTCACTCACTTCTATGCTTCAACCACATTTCTCTGCTCATTCTGTTTTTTAACACTTTTATGTCTAAACACGCTGACCCTGTCAATATGCTTTTATTTGGAGAATCTTCTCCTTTTTTCATTCATTTGTCCCAGACTTTCTCCAATATTATGTGTGCTTGAGGGTCAGCAGCCAAAACTGCTTTCCAGGGAAAACCACAGATGATACACTGAGCTAAAAGTCCCAAATTATATTTAAACACACACAGTATAGTCTGAAGTAACGTGGAAGAGGTGAGCCATCAAGTTAGCCTGTGTTAACCTGAATGCTAATAGCTAATTTAAATATTCTGAAAATGATTCGCTAACATTATGATGACTCAGGTAAAGATTTTTATGGTTAGATCCCTAAAAAGAGATTTTAGGGTAAATAAAATGTGCCCAGGAGTGAAAAAAAGGGATTCTTGTCAATGAAAATTGAAGAGTTGGGGGAAGATTTCCAGGGGACTTTATAGAAGAGGAAATTTACCTCCTTTTTGTTATTTCCAGAGCATCATCCTACTGGTCACTTTCTTATCCTGTCTGTGCCCCTTAGGACTAATTGGGTTTAAGGAAGCAGCGGTTTTCAATAGACCCCTTTACTGACATTACCTAACAGAAGCAAACACGTAAGACATTAGTTTTCAAATTAACTTGTAATAGAGGATAGGCAATTTGGACTTCAAACTTCTGTAACCAGTTTGAGACAAACATAAATTGTATAATTTTGAGAAGCATAAAGAAAACCATCCCATCCTGTGGTCTCGCCCCATCCACCTGACACTTCTTATTCTGAGTTTTAGTGTAGTAGAGATTGTGCCTGTGTGTATACTACAGGGAGAGGTGCTAAGGGGTAAAAATAAATGAAATACTTTAAGGCACAATTTTCTGTAGTGAAACGAAAATACATTCTATTCCATATATCAAATGTTGTTTTCCAAGCATTTCCTGAATTGTAGTGACTTCATACAGACGTTTGTGAGATGTAGCATTATATATGCTTCCTAATCTCTTTCTGGAGGAGGGTAATTAGGAGTGTAACCTTGGGACTATTTAGAGTTTTAGTAATCAAAAGGTAAACAAGATCACTTCATATTGCAGACATTAGAGGGGCAGGGTGAAAGAGTGTTAAAATGCATCGCTTTGGAGTCAGACTGGTTGTGTTCAAATCCCATTTCTGCTCAGCAGTGTAACCTTTGGGGGGATAAAGAAACTATTTGTAAGCTTTTGTATCTATGAAAGCACAAAAAACAGTACTATTCCATTCATCTGCTAAAGGGATTCAAAATAACAGAGAGGGAACAAGGAATAGAGTAAGCACCCAATAAGCACTATTATTATTAATCCATAACCCACGTGCACGTGCACCCAAAGATAGCTCCTAAAAGCCTTCTCCACCAACCACAATATTTGATCCAGTGAATAGATAGCATAATGGAAATACAGCAAAGCTGTCAAACTGAGTGCAGTCAGGCTAGCTTCATGTTTCAAGCACTAAATTATATTTGACATTTCATTTAAAAATATCAGAGTAACATAATGTAAGCCAAACCCCACAACCACTTTAGAAAGATGTGGTTTTTCAAGAGGATAAAGTCGTCCTCATTATTACGTGAAAAATGGTAAATCTGAAATAGTTTTCACCATTTTTCTTGCTTAATTCAACAGTTTTGCAAATGCTTATTTCACATTATGTGTTTAGATCTAAAATAATGAACAATATCCTACATCTTAAATTTTTACATTTTTCTCGACACTAGAAAATAATGATTAATAGTGCCAGGACTCAGAGTCAGAAAAAATTTGTCTCAAATCTCTCCTCCAAGGGAGAAATGAAGAGGCATCAGTCAAAGGACACAAAATTCCAGTAATTTAAGTAATAAAGATCTCCTGTACAACACAGTACCTCCTGTTAAGAATACAGTACTTAAAAATTTGCTAAGAGGGTGTAGCAAGTGTTGCTGTCACAAATACTATAATGGCAATAAGATAAGAAAAATCTTTGGGAGGCAATAAATATGTTTAAGGCATAAATTGTGATGATGATTTCATTTGTGCACACTTATCTCCAAACTCATAAAGTTGGCTTTAGGTCACAGAGGGTATGCCCCAAAGTGCGTTTTGGATGCTGATCTCTTCCTCTTTCTCTTCTTTGTTTCTTGACTTTGAGATGAACTGTTTTTTCCTACTATGTGCTCACACAATGCTGTGCAGTCTTCCTCAAATCAATGAGGTCAACCAGTCATGGATTGGACCCTTCCAAACTGTAAGTCAAAACAAACTCTGTTTTTGTAACTAAATAATCTCTGGTAATTTTAAAAGTCCAGAAAGTTGACACAGACTCCTAAAGAGTATAAGTGTCCAGGCTCCTAAGGAGGAATTTCAGAAGTTATGCTGACAAACAAACTTGGCAATAGGATTTCAGAATGTTTTGCTATGTATTTTGTTGTCATGTATCTTGAGGACACTTTTCAGTATCTTCAAAACAACTTTGGGAAACACAGACATTATTTTTCAATACCTTATAGAAATGTTTATGTTCATTTTGGATATGCCACTATGTTGGTGGGCCTGAAAACAAGAATCAGAGGACCCAGTTTCACTTGGGTTGCACCAGTCTAAACTCAGTGCTTATTATGTACTAAATAAGAATCTGATGAGTAGGATCTCCAACAATACAACCATAATAATAAGATAATACATAATCACCATAGGATCCAACCTATACATCCCTGTTAGCACTACTTAGCTACATAATATTACTTCATAATATTTAGTTAGAAAGAAAAATATATTTGAATTTTGTTCAGTTATTTTAATTCTATGAAAATTAAAGTGTTCAAGGTAGATTCTTTCATTCTTTACTGAATGCCTTTCTTGTGAAAACGCCATGGGCATGCAAAGAATAATATAGAGAAGTACATACATTGTTGCTTTACACAAAGCACCTATAATCTTGTTGGAAAGCAGAAAAGTTAGGGTTTGGACAGCAAATGATAAATACATAAGGATCAGACTACAATTTAAGCCAAGAAGAGAAGACTCCCTACAAGAGCTGCCAAGAGAAAAACACAGACAACCATTATGCATTCAAGGAAGTACTGGCTAGATTCCAGAAAGGTTCAGAAACTTTTCCTATAGATCAAAATGCTAAATGAAATTTTGAATGAAAAATAAGATTAGGTAGGCAGAAAGAAGGACAAAAGCATTCCAATCCAGGGAATAAATCTGAAAATCAATTTTTTGTGTTGTTTGGTTGATTAGTTTGCTGTGTTCTGGTTTCCTTTTAGTAAACTGGCTGTAGCAGAGAAGACAGGCACATGAGAACCCAGTAATAAAAGTAAAAAAGGTAAATCAGTTTGAGATTGTGGTGAGTTTAAGGTTTTCCCTACAGTCATCAAGCAATCAAACAACTGTAGAAGGAAATAACAAGATAAAAATATTTTGCAATGCCTATTCTGAAGGCAATCTGGAGGGTGGTTCGGAGATAAAAGTGAAAGCAGGGTAAGTTGTTAGCAGGTACTTGTAAATACATAATAGTAAGGACCTAAATCATGTAAAAATCATTAAAACGCATAACCTAGGAGAAGGTATTTTACATCACTATTATCCTTTGACTTAAAAATGCAACCTTAAATATAAATTCCATAACTGAGTAAGCCCCCACGTGGCAAAGTTAGCCTAGAAATAGAAAAATAGAATCTTCATATTTTAATTCTGTTCTTTCTTTGACACTACAAAATACCTACTAACTACATATTATTAAATATCCTGGCAAGTGATTGCATAATTCCAGGTTTCATCTATGTAACCCTGTCCCATCAGAAGCCAGGGATCCTGACTCTTCAAAAGAAGAGAACAGACTTTAACATGTCTTTGAACTGGAAATTCTCTTTAACATAATATCAGTCATGAGATTATACTAGGATAATAGTCATACACACACACATATATATACATGGACCTTATCACAGTGAGGTTTATATAAATCATGGAACGTGTATCGTAATAAATTCAGTATTGAGATATTGTATAAAATCACAGTGTATTTAGCATTTGTAAGAAGAACAGATCTCAGGCCTACATTCAGAAAGTGTCTACACAGGCCACTTAACATTTTGTACATCTTAGTTCATTTTCCCATATTAATTTCTGCTTTGTTTCTGAATGGGTTGAGGAGCCAACAAGAAGTAGAGGAAAACAACAAAATTGAAAGCTCATCCTGTGATTTAAATTGCAGAAACTTTATCCCAATGGCTCCTACAGAGCCATGAGTTAGTCCCATTTCTAGGGAAGTCACAATTCCATAATAAGTGTTTAGAGAGCACTATGGAAAGAGGTTTCTGAAAAAGTCTAGAAAAATAAATGAGTTTAAGATGATTTCATAATTTTAGAGCTCAATGCTAAATTTTAAGGCAAATGTTGCCTTAAATCTTGTTCTGGACCCCCTACAGGGGTCCTGGTAGGTAGGAAAAAGATAGGGTAAAGGCCTCCTCAGACTTTAAACATAAAAGCAGCTACATTCCAACAGTTGAAGGAGATAAAGGCAAAGAGACTAACTCTGGAAGGCCCCAGGTAATCTGATTAACATACAGAAAGCAAACTCTCCCTTTTGACTCTTTAACTAGCCCTAAGGCACCCACCCATAGGTTTGCCCTCTGCCAAAAGACAAAGGTCACAGAGCTGAGGGAAATCAAGGCAGAGGTGACAGACAAGCCCAAGAGCCAATCAGATTCCAAGGGCTGACCCAAGGGAAAAACCTCAATAAAAAGGGACTACAACAAAGGGCCCACGAGTATTTCACTTTCGAATGCTCCCTACTCATCGAGTAGCTATCTATCATCTCCTTTTCCCCTTTTTTCACCACTTTGAAATAAATTGTCCTCTAAATAAATTGTCTTCTCTTAATTTAAACTCAGTTTCTTTAATTCTTTACTGTAGCTGGGTTTACGATCGCTGGGAAATATATTTTCTAGCAGGACAGCAGGTCACAGTCCACCTCCGGACGTAACAATATCATGTTCAATATTTAGGCCAACATATAGCCAATTTATAAAGAACCGTGAGCTTTTTGTGCCAGAAATATGACTTTTTCCTAAAGCAAACACGAGGCTATTTATAATCATGAGTGAAGCTAAAGCACTATTAACCAATGATTGCAATGTACTGGGCTGTACGCCTATCATTTTAAATACTAAGGACTTCTTGAAAATAGACACCTTAAGCCAAATTTATAAAACTCCCAAATGAACATCATTGGTTATAGCTGTCTGTCTCTCAAAAAATAGCTCTTCAAAGTGTTTAACTAGTGGAACCATAAACATCATCTCATTCAATAACATGTCACATTCCTCCAGGTCTATCCCTCCAATGAAGCTACTTTGAAGTGCAAACCATTTGCAAACATTGCCCTTTTTGTACACATATACAGTGGTACTTTGACTCACAAATGCTTTTGTTTATGAACAATTTGGTTTACAAACAGAAGTGCTTGGCAAAAGTTTGTTTTTGTCTGTAAACTCTGCATCGGGTGAGGAACAGGATTGCGGCCAGCTTTTCCAGAATCATGGAACAAATTAAGTTTGTGAACCGAGGTACCACTGCACCACATGTATGCACATAAAAACGTATGTTCTTAGGTAACATGTAACACTTTCCATACTTACAATACTTTATAATTTCGAAAGCAGTTTCACATTAACTGTCTACAAAATCTCTCATATGGACATCATTTTAAAATATCAACAAAATTATGCTGGGCACAATGGTGCAGGCCTGTGATCTCAGCACTCAGAAGAATGAGGCAGGAGGATCGCTGCAAGTTCCAGGCCAGCCTGGCTACACAATGATTTCAAGGCCAGTCCGAACTATATAGTGAGACTTTGTCTCAAAAAAAACAAAAAACAAAAAGCAAACAAAAAACAAAAACAAAACAAAAAAAGAGCAAAAGAAAAGAAAAAAATTAACAAAATTACCTTTTCTCTCTAAGTCTGCTGAGCATACCTGTGACTATGTTACTACTTTATAGTAGTGTACTTTTTTCACCATTTTACCTAATAGCCATAATCCTCAAATCAGTCCACTGTAAGACGTGCTCAGACAGGAAGATGTAAATATACATGAAGTTTCAGAACGAATCCCTTTCTTGAATTGCTTTCAACATAGAGAATGGAGGAGAAATGATTTCAGCAGTAAAAGAATCATCAGGGACAGGAAAGTGCCAACTCTGATTAAAAGCCTTGAAAGCACTAACTTCAGAATCTCAAGGTAAAATAGGATTTTCAATAACTCACCCTGCATCACAGCACTTGTAACTGTTGAGAGGTGATTGGAGGAGGAAACGGAATTTGACCTTTCCTTACTGAAGTAAAAGAAGAGGTTCATCCATTGAACTGGAAGCTTTTAGTAGAGTTACTGGAAGACAAAGCTACATGCTTTAAAGGAACAGAAAGTGCAGAGCTTCACAGTTCTATCAGAGAAGGTGCTTCGATCAGTTTGCATTTGATTGAAACTCAAAAGAATTCCTGCAGAACCCTGAACAGCCACCTTTGAGATTCAAAGTCGTCGTAAATTTCTCTTCATTAAATTTGACACACACAGAACATTGCCAAATGCACCAAGTCCTTCAGAAAACATTATTGTATTGTACAGATTATCAAAGCATATTAAAAATTGTCTCTATAAAAGGAAACATTGAAATGGAGATTGTAAGATGTTAAAATAAATACCTGTCTTGTATTGAGCTGTACACAAAATATACCTCTTCCTCATTCTATGTAACCTTGCTTTTTCCCACCCCATTTCACTGAAAGATGCTTTTCCACATATTGGATTTTCTTACTCACTATGACCATAAAAGACCGTATTTTTTAAAAATGAATTTTAAATTAATTGTAGTGTTGAAAAGGTAACATACTATAGATATTAAGAGAGGGGGTTTTATTTTGTTTTTCTACGTATGGTAATTTTTTTTTCCTTAAAATAGAATTTGAAGTAAGTTTTCTGCCCTCTATCAACTTAACCAGGGTGACTTCACAAATAGAAATAACTAGAGAAGAGTAATTGCTCATCAACCTACATTTTAATCTTGGAACTAATATCGGTATCAACCTTTCAGCTTGCCTGGGCTACATTGAGTGAACAGGAAATGTCTTGGGATGCGTATAAAGTATGTAATACAGTTAGTATATACAATTAACAAAACTTTTTTAAAGATATTTTTATTATAACATTTAAAAAGAAGGGCAACATAAACATAAAACTAGGGGGAATATTTGACCTTGTTTTTTGAAAATAACGATGTCTGGTTCTACGGAAATGGTGACCCAAGTCTAATAACTAACTAAAGCAAACTTACATGTCTGCTGAACAACAATAAGCACTATCCTCACAGGCACACACACACACACACACGCACACACGCGTGGGTAGTTTAAAGCTTCATTATTAGTAACTGCTATGTTTTGCTTGCCAAGTCGAACAGGCGCATGTGATGTCTGATTCTCACAGGCTGCATCAGTCTGTGTGCAGCAGCGGCACGGGCAGGAATCTGAACGAGCACTGCACTGAGCCCTCCCGCGTACTGCCTTCTGCTGCTACCCACACAGCCCACGCCGAAGCACCACACAGCTCAGAAAAAATATCCCTAAAAATCATGTATTAATGTTAAAAGTTTACCACCTTGTGTGGCAGTGTTACTAGCCGTCAGGGTGGCAGACAGGCTGTGCCTGGGACAGGGCTGATTTAAAAGGAAGAAAGCAGGACTACTCTGTCTCCAGAGGATATAAGGATAATCATCACTTATTTACTTCTTTACCCAAAACGTAGCACAAAATAGTAAATGAATGTCAGTGTCATGCATGAGTAACACAAATGTAGGCTAGACAAATGAATGGCACACAATACGACCAATCGTTAAAACAGATATAATCCCTAGAAGTCCAGTCAGAACGCACAGGGCGTCAGTGTCACACTCCACACAATAGAGCTGCCCCGCTCCTGACTCTGCTACGGTGCGCCACAGCAACAAATGGAAAACTATTTCGAGAACAGTAATTGAGGTACAACTCTGGAAATCATCAATGGAGTGAAAGGAATGGAATTCTAAACAGCATAGAGAGTTGAAAAGGAAACTTAGGAATAAAGCGATTTGCAACTTCAACCCGAGCTCTCTGGTCAGGGGTAAACACAACGAAGCCGGAAAAAGGGAAAACGTCAGCAACTCCACTCGTCGCAGCCAACAGGCAATCTGACTGCAAGGGAGTTCTACAGTCTAAAGGTTTAAATCCAGCTTGAGGATCTGGCTGGCCGCAGAGTGACTGCTCTGCTCCAAACAACGCACACACTTGAGGCAACACACAACCCCAGCTACCTCAGCAGCCACTGCTAGATGCCACGGTGGCACAGGGGCTGACAACCCGTCCCCTGATGCCGGCAGAGGCCTCGGCGCAGTGCTCACCACTGGGGACTGCGGGAGTAACAAGCGTGAGTCCCACCTCTGGGGAAGCTCTCCTTCCCAGCCCATAACCTTGGGGCTGCAGTCACTGTGGCGAAGTACTGCTTTTACCCCTGCCTGTCAGTCTGGATATGGGAAAGTTCCCAGCTATGTCCCACAGGTCCAGAAACATGGCCACAATCCCCAGCACCACCTGTACTCATCTCACACGAGCTAGGGAATGCTTCCTTCCCAGCTCAAAGCCTTAAGATTATAACTACCGGGGAGAAGTGTTGGTTTCGCACCTGCCTATCCATTGGGAGCTGGAAGAGGTCTTAGTCACCTTCCACAGGAACATGGCTACCAGCAGCTCTATCCTCCCTCACAACCTCTTCTCACTCTACATGAAGCAGGGAATGTCTCCCTCCTAGCCTGCGGCCTTGAGACTGCAGCTGCTCATACAAAAAGTCCAGCCTAAACCAAGCTTGTACCTGGAAAATAGGGAAAGCTACCGTCTGTGTCCTGCAGCGCCAGGACTGTGGCTACCGAGGTCACAAGCCACGTCCCCAGCCAAGCTCAACCATGGGATCGAGGGAAATTCTCACCTACATGCTATACCTCCAGGAGCACCACAAGCCAAAACACCACCTGCACAGACCCAGGAAGACCCAGGAAAGTTCTTCTCTACAGTCACAAAATGTGGAATGCAGCTTGTAGTACCAAAAGCCCTACTACTGCTTGTGCTTGTCCGCTGGGACACGGAGAAGGTATCATCTGGGTCATAAAGCTTCCCAGAAAGGCAGGTAACAGTGTTATAAGCCCCAGCACCAATTACAATCACCCCGATCCCTACTGCAGTTTCTCTTTTTGTGATGATGTATTTATATCAATTCAGCAATAAGATATTACCATTGTAGATACACGGATGTTCCCCCAAATAGGAACATGCAAATACACAAAGCAAATATTAAATCTAAAGGGAGCAACTTCAATACAATAATGATTGAGAACGTCAACACCTCACTTTTCTTAATGGGCTGATCTTCTAGATCACTCCCCCGAAAAGTAAACAATGAAACCTGTGAATTGAGCCATACCATCCAGCAAACAGACCCAAAAGACACAGAACATTTCTTCCAACAGCAAAAGAATACACATCACTCTCAAAAGCAAATGGAACATTTTCCAGGATAGACCATATGTTAGGCCATAAATCAAGTTTCAGTAAGTTTAGAAAAGATAAATCATATCATGTATCTTCTTAGATCACAATGGAATAAAACTGCAAATTAAAAAGACAAAGAAAAGACAGTATACTAAAACGTGGAAATTGAATAATATGATCCTATGATCCTAAATGACCAAAAGGGAATGAAAAAAAAAAAAGATAAATGAAAATAATTTCTACAGATAAATGGAAATGACATTACAACAGTTCAAAACCTGTGGGTTACAATAAACACAATATTGAGAGGTATTTTATAGCAACAAATGAATACAATAAAAAGATTTCAAAAATGAACAACCTAACAATGTACCTTTGAGGTCTTAGACACAGACAAAACAAAAATTAGAGGGAAGGAAATGAAGACTAAAGGCAGAAATAAGTGCAATAGAGTTTACAAAATAATAGAAAAGCTGGGCATGTTGGAGCGTCCCTGTAATGCCAGCACTCCAGGAGGCTGATGAAGAACAATGACGAGTTCAAGTCCACCTAAGCAACTCTTTATTTTGAGACATTGGTTTGAAATTAAAAAATAAAGAAAAGGACTAGGGATATATCTCAGTAAAAGGCTGTGGTTCAATCCTCAGGGCCACTCACTAATAAATAGTAACAGATCAAAACAAGGACTTTATTTTTTGAAACAATAAACAAAATTGGCAAGCTTATAGCTAGACCAAGCAAGACAAATAAGAGAGTAAATCCAAAATATAAAATCAAACATGAAAGCCGAGACATTATAGACAATACTACAAAAATATAAACGTTAATTTGGTATTGCTGTGAAAAACTATGTGCTAACAGATTGGAAAACCTAGAAGAAGTAGGTAAATTCCCAAACACGTACAATATACCAATAAGGAATTAAGAAGAAACAGAAAATCTAAATAGTCCAATAAGGAATAATTACATTGAAGCAGTAATTAAAATTTTCCCATCTAAAAAATAGTTCAAGATTTTATGTCTTTGCTGAATTCTTTAAAAAATTAAAAATGTGTTAATTCTATTCCTTATCCCCCCAAAATTTATGGTAGTAACTTTGCAAAACTGTGTTTATGAGACCAGCATCACTCTGATATCAAAGCCAGACAAAGATGCACCACAACATAAAAAAGAAAACAGAGGACCCATATCTTCTATGAACATAAATAGAAAAATTTTGAATGAGATGATACCAAGCTGAATTTAAAAACATATCAAAAAAGATCATAATCCGTGATTTAGAGCCATTCACCCCCGAGACACAAGACTGGTTCAATATACACAAGTCAGTAACAGTAATGCAACACATCACAGAATGAGGGACAACGACCACACGATCAGGTCAGTAAATGGAGAACAATCTTTCAATGAGAATCCACGTATCTCCACGACAAAAACTCTCAGCAAGCTGGGTATTAAAAATACCTGAAAATACTAAAGGCTACATATAAAAAAAAAAATACTGATTTATTCTACTGAATAATGCTTCAAGTCTACTCATCTAAGACTTTTAAGCCAAAGTTAATTAAGCTGAAAAAGCCATCTTACCCTCTGAAATTTTTCTATTTTAATGTTCAAAAATGTAGTTGTTAACAAAGAATACTTTAGATTTTCAATTTTGAAATGACCACTTTCTATTCTTCTTTGTGGCATCCTAATTAGCAAGGGAATTCATAATTAAAAATATCCCAAAACCTTGAAAGATAGAAAGCCAACAGTTCCACATAAATATGTAAATTTGCTTTATGACTCTTTTAAATGAACCTACTTTCTCCACTGTGGAAGGATGATAAGTATCCTATTGCACTAATAACCTTTCAATATTATTAACTATGTTTTCCTTTCAGGTCTAAAATAAGTACCTGGTTGCTGGTTAAGAAAAATCTCTTGAGAGAAATGGCTGCTAAATAGTGTTTGTTTCTATAAACAAAAAATATGTCATTAATCCAGTTTTATCCCAGAGAGAATAGTTGTTTACATGCATTATGGTGATTTTATTGTATCTTATTAAGGAATAATGGCAAACTAAAACAACTGCATTAACACACTCTTGTAATAAAAGTAACATTTTTGCTATCCTAATTAGTTACACTCATTTTATAGAGAATCAAGCCAGATATGTTTGGGTTATGTTTGAATCTTTCAAAAGGACTTCCTTTTATTGCAGGTTTGAAATGTGCTGGTTTTCAGCATAGGTGTGCTAAGCTAAGCAGGACTGTCTGGGAAAGCAAAGCCAAACATCGCATGAAAAAGACTGACCAGACCCCAGGAGATTTCCCAAAACCTCTTCCCCCGAAAAAGTCTTCCAATAAATACTGTATACTGAACTAATTGCACCCTTGTGCAATTAACAGGCCACTTGCCCTGCTGTAGGACCAAACATAGACACAAGAAGTTACCGACGCAGTTTTGTACCTGTGGCTTTGGATTCGCAGGTTTAAGAAAGGTAGGTGCTGTAAAAACATGTATTCTCAGCAATCTGCATCTCCCGTCAAACATAGCTATATATACATTTAACTTGCTTTGCTTCAATAAGTGGGTGTGTCAATGAACAGCTTTCTCCTCCCCAACACCCGCTACTTTCCATAATCCTTAACATTCTTTATACACCAGTGACAAGATCAACTCTGCTTGCTGCGAATCTTTTTGTGACCAAATATAAGGGAGACATTTGCATGAAAACAGTTACTTTACAATGATCAAATGTCAGTTTTCTCTAAGGTATAATAAGAAATCGGATCCTTACTTTTAATAAAGTGAAGGACTGATTCCCTTTTTTATTTCCTTCTCGACAAAAGCACGCCACTGATTTAAGGTGACATTTGTACTGTCTTGATCACATTCACAGAAATTAAGTACCAGTGAACCATGACACATTGGAGTCAAAGTGGTATTTGTTTCAGCATCTGGATAAATCTAAGAGTTGTGGTTTATACCTTAATTCTAGCCGACATAAACACCAAAGGCTCTCTTTAAGGTCACAAGTCAAATACATCCACGTACAAGTAAAATCCATGTTGCTCTTTGCTAAGTGGCAAAAGGGTGGGTAGAAAGCTCAATGGATTACAAAAAACAAGGCCGAGCAGAAAGAACTCAGAAATGGTTTTAGTATGTTATTGACATCTGACAGGCATGTGTTATGTGTAAGTAAATCATTATTTATTTGCAAGTACCTAGAGAAGTTGTTTCACGAATAACCGTCAGCTATGTAGGGAAAGAAGTCAGGACTAAGTAAGAAACAAATTTTGTTTTTTTTTTATAATTCAAGCGTTAATAGTAGAAAGACTTTCACAGCATCTAAATTCTAATAGGACGCAAAAGTTAGGCTTGTGTCTTTCAAGTTGACCAAACCCTAAACACTGAGCATCAGGCTTAGTACTCAGTAAATATTTCCTGGAGAGTGATAAATATGTGACTAATACCAACAAAACAGTGTGTAATAAATGCAGCTATAAGCTCTTCAAGACCATCAGAAAAAGCAGATTTGAGCAAAGCTACGAATATTAGACCTACCATGTGAATGAAGACTACCTCAATAAAGTTATTGTAGTTTGCAGAGGAACAGATTAATTGAGTTTTATGGCCTGGTACAGGTGATTTTACGGTGAGTCTCTGAAAGGAGCAAACTTGCTAGAGTTAAAATTTACAACATTAGTATCTTTGGATTAGTAGAGACCATGTGGCAATCACCCTGAAATAAGTCTTCATGAGCAAACTGTAATGTCACAATTCTCTAGAGAAACAGCACCAACTGGAGACCTACACACACACACACACACACACACACACACACAGATAGAGAGAATATATCTAAAGAAATTGATTATAATAAATTGCTTATAAAATCATGGCAGCTGCTAAGTCTCAGAACCGGAAGATTCAGGGCCATAGCTCCAGTTCAAAGGCTCCCACAACTTGAATCCCTGGAAAAGGTGACGAATCAGCAGAGGGCAAAGGCCTGAAAAAAGTTGCAGTATATTCTAGCTCAAAGGATATTTGCAGGAAGGATTCTCTTACTCTCAGGAAAATCAGCCTGTTTGATCTAGTCACATCTCAAATCAGTTGGAGGAGACCAAACTGTCTTATGGAGGACAATCTACTTTCCTTACTCCATTAATTCAAATGTTAATTTAATCAGATATGATCCTAGAAACATTCAGACAGTTTGAGCAAATGTCTGGGCATTCTCTATTTTGCTCCATTTAACCCATGGAATTATCCATCACACTTGACAAATCAGCTGCCTGATTCACAAGTTACCACTCAGGAATTAGTTAAAAAAACAAAACAAAACACTCCTTTTTGCTTGTCCACAGTACGGGTTTACATAGCAGCTGAACAGTATGCCTTCTCTCATGTTGGTTTTGGTCCAAAAATTTTATCTTACTTACTATCATAATCTCGCGTTTAAAATAATTATCCTTAAACCATTCTGGTCAGATTTTCTACCCATGAGATCTCATGGTTATACTATAATGAGCAAATTTGGCATTGTGCCTCTAAATATAAAAACTATATTAAAAGGACTGTGTCATCCCAACATAATATATTACGCTCAGATTGTACATGTGGACCATTGAGGAAATATTCTAGAGTTGAAAATGGGTAAACTGTCTCAATACCCACCTGATCTTGAAGATGTATCTTTATTTTCCCGGCACTATCCATAGTGCAAGTCAAATGAACTTTGTGAATTTTTTACTGGTTAAATTGATCGTGATCAAGTTAGAACTCCTAATCTAGTATTTAAAGTCTCAAAGAACTTCAGCTTTGAGCAAATTACCAAATCTCAGTTGCTAGCGATTCAGGATCGGCAAACTATAGCTCATAAGCCCCAAGAGTTTATAGGAACAGAACCAATCTCACTCTCATTTTACACACCATATATAGTCGCTTCCACGCACAGCACTGCCAGGGTTCAATCACTGCACCAGAGACTGTATGGCACCCAAATACTAAAATATTTACTCTCTGGATCTTTAGAAAACAACTTGCTGACCTCTGATCCAGCTAAAAATATACACAGAAGTTTTATAAACTGTTAACTTATACAGAACACAGCTAAATGTTAATTCTGTAAAAGATTTTTCTCAGCTATCATAATCTGTCAGAAAGCTATGTTTTCATCTTAAATATTTTATTCATTTTTCAAACTTACATGTGATTTGTCATTAAGATTCTAAGCATATTTAGCCTTCTGTTCATGGTTTCTCGAAAGAGAAAATAAACAGGGCTCAATAAATATGAAATAGTAATTACAAAGAATTTATTGTATATAAAACAAAAGTGATGTATGACCCAGAACTCTAGTATATCTAAAAGTATCTTACAAAATATATGAGACAAGGTTGGTTTGATGTACTCTGCTTTTGACCCATTATAATGTATATTTGATGAACTATTAGATGTATATATTTTTCTTCCAAATGTTCATTTATTGATGGACTATTCTTGACTTGCTCTAATAGTAACAAAGCACTAAAGCAATCACCACATGAATATTTATACATGATGAATATTCATTTAATTCACATCTTTACAAGGTGCTTCACAGTTGACACCACAATAAACAAGCTTTTTCATGCCCATTTTAATTCTTGGTTCACTCGTTTTCCCCACTGTCCTATCTTTACTTAGGCAAATTCTGTATATTGCAGCTGAACTTGGCACATCTTACTCTGTGTCCTTAAACAAAAAATATAACTCCAAGAACAATCATTAATTACTTCACAGATTTGCCGTCTTCTTCATTCAAATCCTACAAGGCAAGAAATGACAACTTTGGACTAAGGAAAATGAAAGTTAATGAGGTTGCAATTCTACTACCCTTTGTGTAAAATAAAAACAGGTAAGCCGTCTATGTGAGACAGTGGTGGGCTGGTATATGCTTAATAATGTTTAATAATGACCTTTGTTCCAGCTTTATTAAGGTATGAATGAATTTTAAATTGTGTATATTTAAGATACACTATATATATCTATATATAGAGATATAGATATATATGCGCATTGTGATGTGATCACCGCAATCAAGTTACTTAAAATATCCATCACCTTTATAGCATTTGTGTGTGTGTGTCTGTGTATCTATGTTTGCAGTGAGAACATTATGAGATGAATGCAAGGCATCATTACACTCTAATTTTGGTTAAGGAGCCCTACATATCAAACTATAGATCCTGTAAGACTATAGTATTTCCATTTGACCTAGCAATTCCCTTTCTAGATAGCTTCCTGATATTACGAAAGATATCATATTACACTCATACAAACATTCCCATGTTTACAGCAGCACAACTCCTAATAGCTAAATCTTGGAAGTGGCCTATATGTTCATCGACAGATCAAGTATGATATTTACATACAATGGAATAGTACTCTGTTATAAAGAAAGATAAACTTGAATCATGTGCAGGAAAATGGATGCACCTTGAGACCATAATGTTAAGTGAGATAAATAAGACACACAACCTTAAATAACCCACAGTTTCTCTTATATGAGAAAAATAATAAGAAATAAGGAGATAGGTCTTTTGCATATGGGAAGAGGACAAAGAGGTGGTGATAAGGGAAAGGGGATAAAAAAAGAATTAAGAAGTGTTATGTACATATAACAATTTACTATAAGGAATGTAATCATTATGTACTGCAAACACGTACTAATAACAATGTGAAAATTGAAAAAAATCAAGAAAAAGTATTTTCTTAGTAAACTTCGCATATTCAGTGCATAATATGCTCTACATAACATAGTAAGTATGCGTTAAATGAAAATTCAATGACTTAATGATTTCTCTGAAGAAGTAGTTTCTATATTGTTCCCAAGTTTGCACAAACAAAATACTCAGTAAAATAATATAGCTAGTTCTCTTAGAAACTCAAAGAAAAATATTTTACCCTGTCTATACCAATACAGATTTTACACTATTTCAGGTACAAATAATTTTAAGAATAAATGTCAAGTATTCACTTTATGTATGAAATCAACAAAACCCACCATTGTCTAATATAATGAAGATTTTTTCATAGTTATATACCACCTAAAAATTTTCTAATATATAGTAATGTCAATAAAATTTAATTTGAAGAAAAATTCTTACTTTGGATTAAAAGGTACTATCATTGTATCTTCACATTACTAAGTAAGAGTTGTATAGTTTTAAAATGTTTGTTAAAAAAAAATGTTTGTTATAAAAGAGAAAAAATAAAGATGGAACTACCCAATTTGTTAATCTTGTCTAAAAATCACACTCAGTGGAGTTCATTAGCTATTTTGAAAGTTTTAGAATCTGAATCATTTTTTTTTTCTTTTTGAAGCAAGTGGCTTTAAAAATGTTTTTGAATTCTTGTGAAACACATGTTAAATTAGTCCCTGGTTATAAGATAGAAGTGAGGGATACTTTTGTTATTCATTAAATACTAACTGTAAGATCATGTCATTCAAGGATAGGTTTCTCAAGGAAAACACAAGAGCAAGGTCAGCAGTCTTCTTAACCAGTCAAAAGGACTTACTAAGAACTGACTCCGTTATGATTTCTATATAGAACGCTGGACTCTAAACTCATAAATTCACAGGTCTTCCAAAGACCACATCCATATTTTGTTTTCATTTGGAAAGAGATTGATTTCTGTATCTCCTTCCCCAGGAAACTTCAGAAATCAAGTTTTTGCTCTTCTGATTTTTTCTGTCCATCTACCTTGAACCTTGTCCCAATTATTGGCATCTAATAATATTTTTGCATCAACAATTGCCATCTCTAACCTGCCATATACTTTACCCTATTCATTTCCTCCGAAATAGTCTCAAAAGTTTAACTGCTTAAACCTATAGACAGAGCGTATGAGTTACTTACAATTCTATACTTCCTTAGCACTAGTACTGTATCATAAAAACCTTTAAAGGCACCAGTAAAACTGAATTCATTGAGCAGAAAGTATTCCAACATTCAAAGATGGTTCTTCACCGTCTGTTGTCAAAACAACAGAAATTTAGGCTGACGTAAAAAGGTTTCTGTAACCTAAAGCTATGCCTGTTGAAACATTCACAATTCATTTCCATTAAGACTTCTTTTAGGTGAAACATCCTATCCCGAAGAATTTAAAATAAACACACAGTTTATAAATGTGGAGCCTATTAACTAATAATAATTAGGCAGTTATTTAAGAGACTGCTTTTCTACCTTTCCAGGATAGTCAAATTTTTTATTACTCAATTTACAAAGCTATTAACAAAAGCTTTTGAGATTTGTAATTAAGCAAAAAAAAGCCTAGATTTGAGAAATCTGAGAGATAGACTGGTGCTCATTAACTGCTATATATCAACTTGACTTGAATAAGAACCACCTAGCAGATAAGTAAAGCTCTGGATATGTCTCTAGAGAATTGAAATACACACCACAAACTAAGGAGGGAAGTCCCACATCAGGTGTGGGTGCACCAACCAATAGGCTGGATGAAATAAAAAAAGGAAAGAAGGAAGTCGTGCCTTTTCTTTGGAGGAGCTCCAGTCTTCACCATTGCCTTTGGGCTTTGGTCTCCAGCAATTTCAGCTTTCCAGTGCAGACTCTTTTTGGTTTCCCAACACAGATTCACACTGGCAACTCTGCACTGAGCTTCCAGGCCTTCCGGCTTTGACTTCTACTGGATCCACGAGCTCTCCAGCGCACAGTTAGCCATTTTGGATTTGTCCACCTCTGATTCCACAGACAGCCAATGGAACTCTTCCAATTCTGCTCCTTAAAGCCTACCTAATAAATCCCTTGTGTAACTATACATATATTTTACATTGATTTTGTTCTCTAATGAACCTTAACTAATACAGATTTTGGTACCAGTAGCGGTTTTACAGAAACAAAATTTTAAGGATGAATTTCTCTAATCAGTTTAGTGGTTCTTGGAGTGGTTCTTCTCTCTAGTATTAGACCAAAAGTTGTTATACTCTCTCCTTTTGATAATGTAGAGAGTACTGACAGTTTGTGGTAAAGTAATATGTAACAGAGATCCACGTGATTATCCTAATTCACCACCTGTGACATGCAAGGATTTAGTGACTTCTACATACAACACTTTTAAACAATGTTGAAAGGGTAGGAAATATAATGATGCTGACTGAATGCTGTTAGCATCTCTGGACAAACTAGTGAAAGAACCATGAGCTCTAGAGATGTTAAAAAAAAATCCTAAGGGCTTTTACATATAAAGACAAATTAATAAAAGAAAATAAAGAACTCAAAAATTCAAATTTCAGCTCCAGACACACAAAGATTCCAAAAGTTTCTAAGTCTTTCCTGAAGAAGACTCTACTCTCCTCTAGTCATAGTGCTGAATTTTTTAAAAACCACAAACTCTCAATAGGCTGAATTACAGTGCAAATTCAATGCTCAGCCTCAAAGATTATCTAAAGTGAAAGTAACAGCATGATCCTAAGAGAAGGGGATCCCATATTTTGGGACAGAGATGTTTGGGAGGAACCTGATAAGGCTGGAATGCTGAGATTATTTTGCCAGAGGAAGAGATTTCCCCATGCACAGTGGCAGAGGCATCTCCTCCCACCACCTGTCATATAGGACTTTCTTCCTACACCTAGGGAAACTAATCCTATCGCCTGCACAAATAGTAATGACAGGCCCTGAGGCACTGAGCAAGCAAGACAAAACTGACGCTCCTCAGGATCTGCTCTCATCATCCACTGGGTCAGGCTAAGTTTCATCAGATGGGTCTATTAAATAGAGATTCAGAATTGAACATCACAACTCGTAGAGTTTAAAAGCTGCTAATAGTTTGGTTGGCTAACTGAAGTATGGATCAAAAGATGGCCCACTGCAAATGAGCTAGAGATGCTGGGCATTCCTTGGTTTACTACTGCCAAGAGAAATGGGAATGGTAAAGTGGATTTGGCAGGTAACATCTCCATACTGGGAGTCTCCAGAAGATATACCCTCCCTAATTCCTTAAGAAATATGTTTGTGAGGGGAGCACCAGTATCCTTAAAGAGTCCTGGAATTGTTTTCTTTGTATGCCAGACCTTACAATAGGGACTAGAGTCACTCAGTTGGGAAACTTCAGGTTTAATTGGATCCTGGAGTCCAGGGACCAAGTGGCAGCTCTCTGCCAGAAAGACAAGGTGGGTGTGCATACTATAATGGACACCAGAAGCAGAGTAGTGATTGGAATGGCCTGACCAGTGTAGACTATGATACTGGCTTAGTCATGGGGTTCCCTGAAGTGAAATATATAGAAAGCATACTAAATTTTTACTGGATTTATTTAAGCAGAAAAACTTTATGGTAAATGAAGCAACAGAGAATCATGGCCCTCAATCAATTTCCACATTCGAGCCAGTTTATAGGAGTTCTAACCCCTTAATGAAGAGGAGGCAAGGTCCATTTAAAGGAAAATGCTGGCGTACTACCAAAAAGTTTTACTGTTGCCTTTTCTCTCATCTTTCTCCAAAGAGACATGAAGCCTTTTGCCATAGTAACTGCTCACTGGGTAAGAGAAAAATACCAGACATTTGGGGGACTAGTGGACCCTGGTTCTGAACTCACACTGATTCCAGGAGATCCAAGACATCACTGCAGCCCTCCAGCAAGAGTAGGGACTTATGGAGGTCAAGTGATCAATGGAAACTGCAAAAACCCAATCCAAGCAAAATGACAAATGGCCCAGAAACTTCAGAAATCAAGGTATGGGTTGTCCCACTCAGAAAAGAACCAAGACCTGCTGAGGCGTTTGCTGAAGGCCAAAGGAACAAGATGGGCAGTAGAAAAAGGAAGCTATAAATACTGGCTACTACAACAGCACCAGTTACAGAAACGAGGATTTTAACTGCCATGATAATTTCTTTCCTATTTCGTTAATATGCCTCCACGTATATACGCATATATCAAGCAGGTATCTTTGTTATCTTTGTAATATAACATTGATTAACTTAATATCAGTTCTTAGATATTGTTAAATCTACATTATAATATTTAAATTATGGAATTTTAGGAGAACAATAAGCATCACCCAAAGAAAAATTTTGCTTTCTATTCTGGGGAGAGGATTAGTACATTTCTGTTTGTACAAAAGAATAGTTGTATCGTGTTAGGTGTAATTACGAAGTTACTAGTGTATTTGGAGATTAAGTATGGTTGACGGAGATGTGTCTGTTTGTCAAATTGACAAGGGGTAGACTGTGCTTCTCAATTGTAATATGTCGACTTGACTTGAGTAAGAACCTCTTAGCAGATTAGTAAACTCTCAGTTTAGTAAGCCCAACAAGCTTATGGCCTAGATGGAATAAAAAGGGAAAGAATAAAGTCTCCCTTTGTTCTCTGGAGGAGTTCTAGTCTTTGCCATTGACTTCAGACCCTGGTCTTCAGTTCCTTTAGCCTTCTAATGCAGACTCTTTGGTTTTTCAACACAGACTCACACCAGTGACTCTTCAGTGAGCTTTCAAACCTTTGAACCTTGCTACTTGAGCCTCCAGCTGGTCAGTGCACAGAATGTCATTTTGGATTCTTCCACCACTCATCCTGTATGCCTTATATATTTTTTATATAATTATACATATATTTCATATTGATTCTGTTCCTCTGCTGAACTGTAACTAATACAAGACTCACATCTACACTACTGTATTGTTGTCTACTAAGAGTTTAGTTACAATAATTCACCCACCAAATATTAACTGAACTCCAATTTTTGGCAAAATAAGTTTAATGTCTAAATTTGTCTCCATTGTTGAGATTTCAAAGTTTGTAAAGAAACAGATCATAACAGACAGACTCAGTCCATCTTTTAAGAAATCACAGGCCTGACATTTTAACAAATTGATAATAACATTGGTTATCTGGATTTTAATAAGTTATTTGATATGGTATCTTCAAAATATGGCTAAGTTACTCTACCCAGCCAGCTGTCTAATCTTCATGGGAGCATAAACGGAAAACTTCATGTCAAATACATGTCAAAAATGTGAATACAAGATGATAGTTTGGGTTGACATTTCAAATTTTTATATACATCAGTATATTTTATGTATGTAAAATTGGCATACATTAACTTAGGGACATGAAAATTAAAGATCAGTATCACAGTGAGTTACAAAACTCAAATAGTTTGACTAAAAAAATCACTTATCACCGTATGATTCTGTGTTATATATTCCATTTTATAGTTCTCTTCAGGATATTCACTCTAATAAATGATAGGAATCTCTTTAAAATTGATGCATTTTCTGGCTGGTTAAAAACATGACATTTTTTCCAGATTAGGTTGGTAGTTTTTAAGGGTGTCTCTTTAAAAGTCTTATTTAAAAACTGTTTTATCAAAGTACAATATGACTACAGAAAAGAGTGCAAATCATTCAGGAATTATTACAAAGTGAATCAATCGATTTAATAAGCAGATCAAAAAGGGATATTCCCCAGGAGCCCTCTCCATATCCTCTCCCAGCCATTTCCATCCCTTTACATCTCCCTAATAATTGGTCAATTCTAATGATCAGTATAATTGGAACATTATATAAATGGAAATATGCAGCATGTATTATATGATCAAGATTCATTTGCTCAAAAGAATATGTCAGGTTCATCCAAGTTGTTGGTTGTAACCTCAGTATGTTTACTGACATTGTGTGTGGGATTCTATCACATAAACTCTATTGATACATTTTATTTTTGACCAAGTCTTTTTAAATTTAGGGCTAACATTAATAATTTCATAGTCACTTACATGCATTTTTCTTCAGCATAAATCAAGGAATAGGGGCTGGGAATTTAGCTCAAGTGGTACAGAAATTGTCTAGAAACCACAAGGCCCTGAGTTTGATTCCCGGCACCCCCTCCCCCACAAAATATCAAGGAGTAAAGTTGATGTAGTACTGATTGTACATTTTAAGAGAGTATTACTAAAAGTAAAAGCTCTGTTCCTTTATTGTTAATTAATACTTCAATATATTCCTGAATTCGTCTGTTTCTTCCATAAGAACTAAAAGAAATCTAAAAATACAGATATTTCACACTATAAAGATGTGGCAGTTAACCCAGGCAATCACAATCTTAATGATTGAAATGAAAAAACACAAAACATTCCTGAATTTTAAGATATTATTAGCATTATCTCAAAATGTAATTGTTATGCTTTACATTTAAAATGTCCCCTCAAATTCTCATGTGTTCAGAGGTGGTACCTGATCAGCAGAGGCAGGTCACTGGAGCATAACCTGAAAGGATGTATATTATTGTTTCCCATTCCACACTTCTTTCTGCTTCCTGGTCAGGAGGAGGTGAGCAGTAGTCCATCATCTCAAAGTTCTACCATGCAGTTTCTGCCTTGGAGTCAACTGACCATGCACTGAACCCACTCAAACTGTAAGGTAAAATAGGCCTCACCCTCTTTAATTTGCAGGTGTAAGTTTTTTTTTTTTTTTGTCCCAAGGACAGGAAAGTGACTAAGTCAATAGCCATCAAAGGCCAAAAATAAAAACCTAGTAATTTCTGAAATTCTAAAGTAACAATTTCAGCTGGACCTGTCGACAAACACCTGTAATCCCAGCACTCTGAGAACCTAAGGCAGGCACATCACAAGTTCAAGACCAGTTGAGGCGACTTAGCGAGACCCTTTCTCAAAATTAAAAAATATAAAGGGCTTGGAATGTAGTTCAGTGCAAAGATTCCTGTTTCAATCCCCAGAACTGCAAAAAAAGAAAACTTTTTCAAATTGTTACAAAAAAAAAATTTTTTTTTTTTTTTGGTACCGGGAATCAAACTCAGGGCCTCATGCTTGCAAGGCAAGCACTCTAACCACTGAGCTAAATCCCCAGCCCTCTTTCTTCCAGTCTTAAAATTTAAGTGAAATTTATTTTGGTTGTACCTGACACTTGGTATAAATTTCCTGATCTTTTGATTTCTACATACTTTAAGTTTGAAATAAAAATTATGCTTTATCCCCATAGGCCTTTTCTGCCTCAAGTAATCAGAATCTTTGTTCAATCTACCTCTAGAAGAATTCTTTTGAAGTATTTTCATAGTACAATTGATGGTTGGAATAGCAAATTCAAAATTCTGTCAGCAAATTCAAAATACTTATACACCTTAATCGTCAGAAATTCGAACTACAACGAGTTTATGAAAGGAATTGTGTTTTACCATACTTCGCAAGAAATTCTTACTTCAGAATTATGTAAGTTAAATTTCAGTGACTCAACATTTCACTCACAATTCTGACAGTAACTAAGTTTCGCTGATATGTCAAATATACCACTTAACAATTATTAGCCTTTTTATTAGTGTGTGTTCAAAGCTTGGGTTCCTATTATTATAACAAAGGTGTAAGTGAATATTTTGTCTTCCCTAAGTACTGAGGCTCTTTAAAAAATGTTTTATAGTAACTCTATTTGTTATCAACAGACCAGTAACTATTTTCAGAGATTTTGCAGCTTGCAAATGTGTCGGATCCTACATAATTCTTTTTGTATCACTCACTCTGAAGTTGCAGAAACAATTATTCATTTTTTTTAATGAATAATTGTTTCCAGAATATAGCACAAGAATAAAATAGAAGAAAAAGTCAAATGTATGCAGGTGGCAAAACATCTGATATTTTCAAAATTATGATAAAAAGTCAGCAATAAATGTGCTGAAATGATACAAGCAGGTTTTTCAAGTACTACTTGAGAGAAGTACTACCACTTAACTACAGATATGCTGATTAAATTAAATGATTCATTTTTAAGGCACTGTTTAAATCTGAATCTCCCTATTCATGTGATGAGAAAAGGCTTCACGTATCACCAATTACAGTGACCTTGTTCAGTGGCGATGAGGAATTGAATATAATGCAGTCTTTGCAACAGCCTGCATTATAATATGAACAGGATTAGACATGACAGAATATTGATCGTTTTCCAGATAGTTTAGGCCAGTCAGAGAGTAATCAATCACACAGAGGTACAACTGATGACACAGAGGTCAGACCATTCACACAATCAAGTTCTTCTTCGCCACACTTATTTCACCCAGGTAATTCAGTCATTATGACAGGCAAATATTTGTGATTGATCAGGTGATTTCAGTTCAGTACTCAGAGAGCCCATATCAACTTCATTGTTTATCCTTCACTACCATCACTTTTCCATTTGAAATGAAACTATATTTAAGTAAAAATATGTCAGGCCACATAGCATTTACAGCTACTCAATGGAAATACTAGCCAAAGAGTCATAACCCAGATTAATTTTAGGACGGCTTAATCTACCTCCACGTGTAGGTTTCATAGTTGCATAGTGGTTATAGTAGGACAAAAGAATTATATTAATGCAAAAAATTTTTCTAACCAATTGGGTCAGGTCAGAGAGCACATTCTAAACTGAATGATGAAAATCAAAATTAGTTAAATTCAAATATTTCAAGTCTTCAAAAAATGTTCCATTTTAATGTAGTCTAGTAGTCTTTTTCTGTTATGAAGATTTCATGAGCAGACAGTACTTAAAAAGAATTTTAAAGGACTTATATATTAGCAGAATGAAATACAGCAGAAGCTTATTCCTAGTAGAAGAATTTTAAGAGCGTGGCATAAGACCATAAAATGGCACACTACACCCAGGGAACAACATTCAGCTCGGCATGGCTGGCGCAGAGGAGGAAGCAGGAGCAGGGAGGTAATCGAGGGGTTCAGAACTACACTATGAGATCAGAAGCACATCACTAAAATGTGCTGGTGACAGACTTTTTAAAAGGAAGAGATATGGTCAGAAATGAAGTTTTAACATATTTTCCTAGATATTATGTATAGATTTATAATGCTAGATGTATTGGTAAAGTGATGACCTACAGGAAAGGTATTGTGACAGGTCAAGAAGGAAAGTGGGTTTAACTGAAGCTGTCATCGGTGGTGGTTAAGGGGATTCCAGAGAGCAGTTACAAAAAAAGTTGAGTAGACAGGAATTAATGACCAAATGAACATAAACAGAAAAGATAAATAAGATTTTAAATGAATACCTAAATTCCAGCCTCTAAAGCAAATACATGTTCAACTGAAGACATGATAAATGTTAATGCCTGGAATAATTCCTCAGGAAATTGTCCTGTAAGCAGCTGAGATGTAAGATCTTAGACAGATCTTGGATAGGACAAGGCAATTATTAGCACACAAATAGTCATTGAAGACATGGAGGTAGATGCAGTCAGCTCAGCAATCTTCAGTGTAAATTAGGACAAAAAGGTACAACAGATACTATGTAAAAGAAAGATAATATTCAATAGGGAGGAGAATTAGGAAGGAGGGAGGAAGAAAAGAAGGAAGGGAAAAAGAAAAGAAAGGGAAAAATGGAAAAATGTAAATAAAGCTTTTGTAAATAAGGAGGGGGGGTAGAATGGAGGGGTGGGGAAGGGGGTAACCAAGATATATCATGTACAGGTACAAATTAACTATGATGAATGTGACCATTATATATACAATGTGCAATACATGTTCTTAGTAAATAAATTTAAAAAAAAAAGAAATCCTACTAAAAGAAAAGTAGAAGTTATAATCCAGGAAAACATAGACAAGACAACAGAATATCAAAATGAGGAAGCATGATATGAATTTGTCCCATCAGATAAGACTTGACATAATAAGAGTGGTAGCAAGTCATCACTCAGCCAAAAATTTCTGTTTCTTTACATAATTATCATTTCTACATCAGAGGAATGTTGCCAAACAGTAAAAGGAGGTGAAAATTTCAAGTTGGTAAGTTCAGTGCCGTGTCATCAGGAAGAAGATAGTTAATAGACGAAAATGGACATTAGGTATGCCAACATGGAGTGCTTGGTAACTCAGTAGTGACGAGCAGGCTAGTACCCTGATAACAGAGGTAGACATTTGTTATGGGTTACAGGAGTTCTCCCAAAGAAGGTGTGTCAAAGTCCTGACCCTCAGCATCCCAGAACGCGACCTTACATGGAAATTGCTCTTTCGCAGATGTAATTCGTTAAGGTGATGTCACACAGGGTTGATGTGTGACATCACCCTTAATCCAATTGACGTCCTTGTAAGAAGACATCCATGTGAAGATACAGAGATACAGAAAGAGCATCATGTAAACTACAGAGGCTACAGCGACACAGTTGCCGACCAAAACCCATCAATAACTGACAGTCACCCTCAGAAGCTAGGGAAAGGAAAGGAAGAAATCTACTCAGTCTCAGAAGGAACATGGCCATGCTGACACTCTTACCTTGTGCCTCTAGTCCCTAGAGCTGTGAGAAAACACATTTCTGTTTCTGTTTTAAGCTGCTCCCTGTGTGGTAATTTGTTATAGCAGCATAGGAAAGTTAACTGGGTGCAGATGCAGCCCTAGAAGAAAAAGTTCTGAACAAATATATACTGATCAGCTTTCCCATTCTGTCCTGGTCAAAGGCTGATGTTGGGTTGATTTCAATCAGAAGACCTAGTTAATTTTAATTCAACTGAGAAATCATTTTTTGAATCACATGATGTCAATAATCAATTTAGCTGAATCTACATTTTAAAAAAAATATAACAAATATATATCCTTCTGATCCTGTGCCCTGCTTAAGGTTTGTTACATATGCAAGGTTAACCAAATAATTAAAATCATTTCTCAGAAGATTTAGGTCAGAAAAATAATTAACCTGAATTTTTTAAAGGGAGGGATAGTGGGTGATATCTCCTCTTGACCTGTATAAAAATGCCTCAATTTTTCATATGACTTTTCATGCACAGACATAGTTGCATTTAGAAACAATTAATGAAAGCCCCATATAAAGCATATGCACTTGCAAACATCCTATTTTTATTTTGAATATATTCACTGAGCCCTCAGATGTCTGATTTTTCACATATTTTTCAATGATCACTATAGTTCTCCCAGCAGCGAGGAAAACTCTCATAATTTTTTTAGTTGGCATATGATACCTCAAAGTTCTTGGAATAACTTATGTGTTTTATGTTTGTGTTCTTTCAGGAGAGAAAAACACATATATATTTCAATACAGGAAAAAAATTCCAACACCTGAAGCAAAATGTAAGAGAACACTCTAACAAAATCTAACTTGCACAATAAATCTGTTCTGTCAGATTCTTGACAGGCATGTTTATGTTGACCTCTTTCTGTTTGGAGAGAGAAAATAGAAACTGGTGTCAATCGAAGGTTATATCAGAATAAAAACTAAATTGGGACACAAAAGAGCAACGTGTATTTCCCCCATCAGTCAGGACTCTATCTTACTATTTTAATTTTTATTATGCTTACAAAAACAAATTACAGGACTGGGGATTTAGTTCAGTGATTAGAGTGCTTGCCTTGCAAGCACAAGGCCCTGCGTTTGATCCCCAGTACCACAAAAAAAAAAAAAAAAAACCAAAACTACAATGATTTTCTTTATATATTCTTAAGAATGAAAAGAGGAATTATTTCTTTGCAATTTTCATGAAAGTTGGAAAGGCTAATACTATGAATGTTTTATGGTTTAATTATGGGTCTGTCTTCAAAATGCGAAATGTTTTACTTTGACCAATAAAAACCTTAAGAAATTGTGCAGCTGTTTAAGGTGTACAAACAGGCTCATATCACACCTACCTGTTTACTCCATTTCAGTCTTCGTGAATTCATTCAAAGAGTTTGTATTATCTGACTAAGCATATCTTGCAAAGGTACATTTTAGGACCACCAGCAGAGAAATATGTATCCTCTGCTGTGTGCTTAACATGTTTTATTCACCTATAAATGCAAAACATTACTACCTTTCTAATGAAACATATTTGAGTTGTACACCTCTTTCTATTTTACCTAAAGTGATAAAAATGTAGCACACATAAACAGACTTAGATTTCGAAAATAAATCCTATAAATACCCAGAGTGGAGCACCATATACGGTATGTTGTTGTGAGAAAAGAACGAAAGGAGAGAAGGAATAGGGAGCAGAGATTTGAAGTGTGAAGTATTTTGTATATGTGACATTTCCAACGTTCTTCCGATGAAGGATCAACTACAATCACATTTTTTGTACTGTAAGGCTGTGACATAAAATACGAAATAAAACCAGTAATAGAGACAGATATTCTCAGATTAAGATGTAGGTTTGCACTATGAAGAGAACGCTGCTGTCCCGTGGTCTGAGTACATTCGATGTATTAGCCTTACCGAGCGGCACCTGCGCTGATCAACCCACTCTCCGCAGCCTCGCAGGCTTTCCCAGCGGCCGCTGGCAATACGGCCGTGTGGGGTCCTTTATTTCACAGGCACTGTGCTGGGAACTTTCACCATCTAGACTTGGAAAAACACTATAAAATGCAAAGTATGTATTCCCTTCGAGAGACAACAACAATTAAAAGAGAAGACTATTTCTTAGATTGAATGAGTTGGAGATATCAAGAAATTCTTTGGGGAACAGGTAATATTTTGAGCAACTTTCAAGTGCACAGGATTTAGGCACACAGCAGCAGAGATAACAGAGCATGTTGGCCAGGGGCTGCCTGCAATAATGGGGATTACGGAAGCATCCATCTCATAATAATCGAGAAGATCAATAAGATGCTATATATAAAACTGCTTTCTGAAATCTAATTTTATTATAATGACCAGTATCCAGCTTTATTACAGTTTGAACCTGTCCTCCCTCCTAAAATTTGTGTTGAAACTTAATTCCCACTGTGATGGGATGAAGAGACTGAGCTGAGAGAGAGTAAGTTAGTCATCAGAGCTCCGCGGCCATGAATGGCTTCATGTCTGCTAAAGCACCAGGAGAGCTACCACAGGCAGCTTCTGTCCTGCTGCCTTCTACCAGGTGAGGACAGAGCCAGCAAAACTCTGATCCTGGGAACCAAGAGGCCTGGCGCTCACCAGACTCCAAACCTTTCAGCTCCTTCACGGTGGACTTGGCAGCCTCCAGAACAGGTAAATAAATTCCTGTTCTTTATCAATTACTCCACCTCAGATCTCCTTTTAAGAGAAGCATGAACGGACAAAGACAAGTTGAAATGGCACAGTGACATCTCTCAGTTCACATATTCAATGATTCCAGTAATTTCCCAGTTTGTGTCTAGTACCCATTCAAGAAAATTACCTTCAAAATCCTATTTGAGTGAAGAGCTACATGCACAAAACTGCAAATGTTAGTTGGGAAAGATAAATAACTTTTAGGAAATTAAGGAAAAGTGCTAAAATCTTCAAAAAGAAGATATGAAGTAGTAAACTTCAAATCTACTTATGAAATTAATAAAATTCCAATAGATATAATTTTTTACGAACTGACAAAATAAAATTAATCTGAAAAAATAAAAGAACAAGAATTTTTCTTTTTAAATTTTGGGGGTGAGGATTAAGAAGAGAAGAATGGCTACCTTAAATATTAAAACTTTTTACAAGTCTATAATAGTGAAATCTGTGAGGCTGGTCAAGAACAATAAAAGCTATTCTGTAAAAGAAAAAGAATAAAAAGAATCAGACATGCAGCTAAGTAAACCATACTTAGTGAATCTAAAATCTCAGGTAATTCGAGAAGAGATATTTATCAGTAACTTTTGTTACTGCAAGAAAAAGTTTGTACCAGATGGATCAACTTTAGAACAGACAATCTTTGTGGCTTGCAGCTGAACTGTACTACAATCTGTTAAAGGCTTAGACAAAACAACTAATTTCTAGCTAGAAAGCCAGAAAAGTGGGTAACCATCCTAGGTGCACAGGCCATCACCACACTTGAATAAATTGGACTAGAATGTGAGCATGTATTCTGCAAACAGAAACTTGGTAATACTCAAGATGCCAGAAAATAAGACTCCAAATAAGACACAGGTAAAAAATATATATATACAGATAGCTAAACATCTAAACATACACACACACATAGATCTTTACAAATACACATCACACAATCTTACCGCAAAATCTGGAGCTATATATAATGCTGAAAACAACTTCAGCAGACAGGATCCTCACATTTATTTATGTCGGGATCATACAGCCAGACTCTGGATCAGCCTCATTATTCAGGCTACTCTGTCCACTCATGGGACTATGAAAACAGGAATTACTTAAGAATATTCTATTGTATGTCTATGTTTTCTAGTTTTTCTTTCTCCTCTCCATCCCCAACCTGTGAGTTCTCTTAGGGGCATGGACCTTTCTTATTTCCAGATCTCTGCCTCCCAGGAAAGAAACCAGGGCTTGGTTAGACATTAGTAAATACTCAAGGAATATGTGAATTAAACTTACAAACTTGCAAGATTCCTAAAAGTGATTTTCTAAATTTTCCTTAAATCTTAATTATTTTGATATTCATCTTTTTAAGTTAAAGAACTTTCCTTTTTGGGCTGAATCACTTCACATGTCCCAGAAAGCGCACTGACAATGACTTGCACAATTGACTGATACAGATGAGCATCGTGCTGGGTAATTCTAGCCAATAAATAAGCCATACCATGAAAGAAATCCTAGATCTTTATGTACCAAAGTTACCTAAGTGAATATTAGTTCTTTATCAATGAATACAAATATTAGCCAAGGTACACCATCTCTTATTTCAACCACGGAAAAAGAATATGACATGTTTTTCGCATATATACATACACAGGTATATACACTCACAGCACATACAAATATATACACATACATATACTAATACATTTTGTGTGTACAGAGGAATGTCTATACATATTTTTTCATCCTTTAGGTTTTGTAGTAATTAACAAAACTGAGCTATTTCAAATTGCTCATATAAAAATGATATTGCTAATTTAATGTATTGAACAAAAAATAAGCTCTCTCTCCAATAAAAACACAAGCCCTGAAGAAGCAAGCGACATAAATTAGTTTTCTCATATTCTGTTCATATTAATGTACCCCAAAGATAAGATTTTTAATGTAGGCCTTTTATGAAAAGAATACATTTCCGAAACACAAATTTTCCTCTGAAGAAGGCAGAAAGCTAGCAATATTTAATAACTGCAGTTGAAATCTATAACCTTACACTGCAACCTCAATGCCCCTGATCCCTTTTGCTTGATCTAGAACTGTCTCTCATGTCATTTAATTTATTTACCACCATATCAAAGGCCTATTACAATTCGACATCTCCAGATCTCTTAAAGAACAGCAGAAATGTTTTCTTTCAAAGAGCCACTTTTGCAAAAACACAGGGCCACCACTGAAGCAAGCTTTCGTTATCTAGTTCCCTTTTTGAGTGACTGTCTTAATCTGTTTTGTCCCACTATAACAGAATACTTGAAACAGGGTAGCTTATAGAGCATAGAGTTTTATTCTTACAGCTCTGAAGGCTGGGGGGTCATGATCAAGATTCCTTTATCTGATGTGGGCCTTCATGCTACATCAGTCCATGGCAGAAAACAAGGGTAGAGGAGACATCAAAGTCAATTTTTTATCAGGAATTCACTCCCATAACAATGGCATTAATCCATTCCTAAGGAAGGAGCCCTGGTGACCAAATCACCTCTCAAAGGTTCTACTTCTCAGGCTGTTCCACTAGAAATTAGGTTTCCAATACCTAAACTTTGCAGACACAGTCACTATAAGAGTGATCGTTTAGAAAGCAGCTTTATACTTCCTCAGCACTCTGAAGTGGTTACTATGGACCCAGCAGCTCTCTTTCTCTTCTTACCTCCCTCTCCTTCCCTCTACCTCTATACAGATATCTATATAGATCTAGATATCTTTCTGTATCATCTCCACTGAATCCTCTATACCACCCTGTTACCATTACTACCTCCGCCCTACGGCCGAGGACATCAAGGCTTGTGGAGTTATAATCACAGTGTGACTGGCTACAATTGGACCCTGTTACTGTGACCCCAGAGCCAATGTCATTAACACCAGGCACTACTGCCTCTTCCAGGTCAGGCATTCAACTGAACAGCCTTTCAAAATAAAACAAAAAGATTATTTTTCTTCATCCTTCCCTAAATGTACACACACTTTGACCCAGGAATTGAAGCATTGCTATTTTTACATGGTTAAGTGGCTAAGGATTATTTCTCCCGTCAAAATGATACCCCCATGTGGCTCGTAATGAATAAGCTTAACAGTAAATTTTCTCAAGTAAGCATGAGCTCTCACGAAATTACTGGTATCCACAAAAGATCACCTTTAATTGGTTTAATTCATAGCAAGCACAACTGGATATTCAAGGCGTCTCATTACAACCCAAGAGTTGAACACTTCTCTTTAGCTAGAGCTCTATCTCTTCATCGGCTCTTGCTCAATTCCATTAGTAATTAGAAGATTTCCATATTAATTGCCAGACCTGGTCAGAATAGGCCATTCCTATGTTACTTCCTTCCTTTATCACATGGTAACTTTAGTCCATAGCACCTAAGGTTACTTTGTCTTCACCATAGCTCACCCTTTTAAAAGATACGTCTTAAAAGAACAACTCTGATAACCTCAAATCTTAGAGATGAAATTTTTTCCCTCTATAAGAATCAGTGTATACTTGTAGCTAAAACAGAAGATGTGCCTTTTAATATGAAATCAAATTAGCCAACTCTGCATGGTGCTTTCCACTGGATACCCTTTTTATGCCTGTTTCCTGCACTTGTATGTTTGTTGAATGCCTGCTATGTGCCAAACATTGTTTCAAATATCAGATGGCATGTAGGAGGAAATAAAATTTCTTAACCTTAGAAAACTTACATTCAATCAGAACAGACAAAAAATAAACAAAAAATATACATTAGCAGGAGAATTTCAGATGCTAAGTGCTATGAAGGATATCATGTGATGTGATGGAAAATGAGAGCCCCTGACTTGGAAGGTAGGAGGTGCTGTGAGAGCCGGGGGACCGCCAAAGGGGCAGGTCTGTCCTGCGTCTTGCCTTGTAACTGGAAACTGACGGATGAAATGGAGCCAACCATCAAAAGGGCTGGAGAGCAGTATTCTAAGCACTGCATTTATTCTTCCATGTGACCCAGTGAAATGGGTATGTTAGAGAAGGGAACATTATTTTAGTGAAGAACTCTAAACTGAAAGAAGTTGAATGATTTATCTAAAAACACCCATCAATGCTCTCATCAAAGATGAGGCAGTAGCCAGGACTCATGGCAACAAGGTCAGCACTCTTGCTAAGTCTCAGACATCAGCACGCCTGCCTCACATGAAATTCCTATTACTGCCTGTGACTGATTTTTCAGAAGTCGAAAGCATAATTTTAATAACCTCACCCCTTGGGTAACTATACCCAAAAGGTGAATCATTTATAAATAAGTTGTGGGAACTTCACTTTAAATAAAATTATATAAACAATATAATAAAATAGAATTCTTGGTTTTAGAATCTCATACTTCTATATTACTAACTCTATTTGCTTATTATTATTATAATAGGCTACAGCATAAGCAATGACATTATTTAAATAATAAGTACAATTGCCATTCATCATATATAAGGTGCGGAAATTACTGAAAAAAAACATTTAAATGCTTTGTTTATAAACATAATATTTCTCTTTTATAAATAATTCAGTTTATGTGATTTACAGAAAACAAGGCCAAAATAATAAATTTCTGGAATACTGGAAGGGCCAATTGTAACCTACTGATAAAATAAGCACTTGCTTTTCTAGAACTCTCGAAGTATGTGTTCAAACACTTTAACAACTAGAACAGTTTTTTGAAATTTGTAAATCCTAGTATTTATCCTCCATCTTCCACCTCTTACTCGTGAATATACACAAAGATATACACACCTACTAACTCCCCTTTTTACACTTGAAATTATTTTGCTACCATCAAAAAAGGTAGAGAAAAGAGAAGACAGGGTGGCCTATGATTTTCACGCTATTGAAAACATGAGAGCTATAGAAAACATAACAGCTCAAGTGTTCAACACATAACACAAAAGGGATAATACCTTGGGGCTTCTTTGTGCTCGAGAGAGAGAGAAAGGAAAAGGAGCTGAGAGACATCCTTGAGGACAAAGAGGCCCTTAACATCCACCCAGAGAAGGCACTTGGGCCCAAGAGAGTCTTATTCAACCCATGACTGCTACCTGGATTTAGATTTTGGCCACAATACACCACAGAGTTCTATTATTCTCTAAGTATACACAAGTCTTTTTTTCTCCATTCTTTTGATCATAAGGATTTTAACTTTTCATATTTTGATAACTACCATTTTGGTTAGTTCAAGTGAGTTAAAAGGTACTAGAAATAAGGCGTGTGGATAGAATTTAAAGTATTACTATAATGTTAGATTCACTTTCTGTAGGTTCCAGTGTCAACCAAAGAAAAATCTTCATGATAAATTACAAGCTCAGCACCAGCTTCCTCAAACTTGTGAAAGATTTCTTCCAGGGGAGGTCACTGCAATTGGAGAAACCAACCAATCCCGAAACAAAAATTACAGAAGACTAACTTTTTAATATGTAACACATCTATGGGCTAAAATATGTGAAGTTTGAAGCAAATCGGTGTGGTACATGGAAAGTACATGGATGAAATGTGAAGACAGATCTTGATTCACATTTTGTATGCAACACTTACACCAGGGCAAATGTGGGGGAAATTTTACTTCCTCTAAAGTTCAATTTTTTTTCAATTTGACAACATCGGTACCCCCAGTCTAACTAGGTTACTTCTATAAAGAATTTAGAAAATACATGTAAATTGTTCCATGAAGTTTTAACAAAGACATCAGGATTCTAAATACAAGGTTTAAGTTGTCAAAAATGACCTATTTTTTTCGTGTAGTACCTGGACAGAAAAGAGTTAACACACTTGGTCTGAGATAAACTCACCATGTTTACTATAAAAGTCCCTGCAGAAGAGAAAAGCAAGCAGATGGCTGATCAAATCTCTTTGTCAAAAGGACATACTGGACCCCCAGAGCAAACACAGGAATGATATCTGCTACTAGAAGGAATCTTATCTATTAAATGTTCTTAAGAGGATGTCCATGGTAAGGAATTGCTTATAGAAAATGAACCTGGCATCAATGTATTCATGAGAAATAAATCTCTGGAATAAGGTATGCGAGGGCTCTGGAGTTTTTCTCTCAGGACACATGCCCTACCCCCTTGCTCCTATTTTGAACCTTTGGAAATACTCAACACCCCATGGCAGAGGTAAAGTTAAGTATGATAAGAATCGATCAGGTGTGTTAATTAAGTGGCCGTCAGTACATTTTTGACAGTGAATTACTAAATATTGCATGGCCACCCAATCAGATTTGCTTTAATATTTATACTTTTAATCTGAGCATTTCATGAAGTTATAAAAAAAATCTCCATATAAGTGTATGGTCAAAGCATTTTTATTTTTTAGACAATTTTTCACAAGTATTACTGTTACAGTTTATATGTAGATGCCTCCCAAGAGCCTCATCCACTGATAGGCGTGGCTTTTGTGAGGCGATTGGGTATGGGACTTTAGAGCTAACTTGCTGTTAGGAGGTGGGGTCTGGTAGGAAAAGGCATATCCCCCAGGGCATGGCCTGGAAAGGTTCACCTCCCTCCCCAGGCCCTCTTCCCCATCACCAAGCAGGAGCAGCCTTCCCCCACCACGTCCCTCTGCCTGCCATATCATCCTGCCTTGGAGCCAGCTGATTACGGACTGAAACTTCTACACACCACGAACCAAAATAAACCTCTCCTCCTCTAATGCATGGGTATTGTGCCTCAGGAACAAGAAGGCCAGAAAAAGAATATTTTGAAAATAATATTATATGCCAAGAAACATACATGGACTTCCATTTATGAATTCTGACTGCTTCTTAAACCAAAAGCCTGTGAAACTATGAAAAATGCCTTAAAATTTATGTTCGTTTTCTAACCAAAGAAAAAAAA